>VSMD01034272.1:0-41053 GCA_008750895.1 Mirza zaza
TATATATATATATTTTAGTTGACCAATTAATTTCTTTCTATTTTGAGTAGAGATGGGGTCTCACTCTTGCTCAGGCTGGTGTCGAACTCCTGAGCTCAAACGATCCGCCCGCCTAGGCCTCCCAGAGTGCTAGGATTACAGGCGTGAGGCACCGCACCCGGCCTCGTGTCCTCTTTTATCTGCACGAAAAACTCTCCACTTCGTGTCTTCATAACTCTTACCGAACATTTGGATCTCAGCATTCCCAAATCCCCAATATAATGTAATACTTTTGCTTTGTTTTCCACCGGACTCTGTACGTTTCTGCAATGGTACTCATCACAGTTAGTGATCTCTACCTGAGTTTTATTTTTGGCATGTCAGAGTGTGTTTACTGCCTGTCTCCCTCAACTCTCAGCTCCCTGAGGGCAGGGACCATGGCCATCTCGTCCCCCACTCCTTTACCCAGTACTCACAAAGATGCCTGGTACTCAGCGTCCTTAGGAACTTACATGCCTGGCAAACGACACGCATTTCTTAAGTAACTGAATGGATGATTGGGAGAGGCAGCGTGTTCACTGAGGGGGAGGGCACGCTTTTTCCAGAGCAGACGGAGTTGAGCTGAAGCAGCCGGGCACGCGGAGTCCACCCGCCTCACTCAGGTTAGCGGCCGCAGAATGCACACGGCCTCCTCCCGGGGCAGGCGGGGCGGAGCCGGGGCGGGGCGACCATAGAGAGGGCAAGGGCGGAGCGAGCGGCCGGATGCGGTCACCATAGAGACAGGTGACTGACAGGGAGCGGAAGAGGAAGCCGCTGGCCGGGGCTGTGAGGTGGCAGCGGCTGCAGCAGCGGAGCCGGTGCCTTGCGGGTCCTGGGGTCTGTTCCCCCTCCCCGTCCCTGCTCCCTGCCTGGCGCGCGGGGCGCCGCTCCCCCTCTCGGACCCCTGGTCCTCGGCCCTGCTGCCGGCCTCCTTCCTGTGGGGCTTGCGCGTCTCTCGTTGCCCTGCGCTCGCTGTCTCGGCACAGTCTCCGGCGCGGCCTTCGCCCCCACCGACGGGCCTGGGGACGGGGTCTGTGCCCCGCTCCCCCAGCCGCGGCCCCCGTGCTGCCCGCCGCCGGCCCCGGCTCGCAGAGCAAACCGAGCTGGACCCCCTGCCCCTCCTCTGCAGCCTGTGACGCAGCCGATTTATTTCTGTTTTGAGACGAACCGCGAAGACCCGCGCAAGGCCTTACTTGTAGGGCTAGAATTAGTCTTTGGTCGCTGAGAAGTAGAGCAGGGGCGCTGGGACCCCGGCAGGGTCGTGTCCCGAGTCAGCCACGCTTCTGTCCACAGCCACAGGACCCCTGCGTTGTCTTCACCTGCAGCTTGTCCTCTGGGTTTGCTTTTGGTTTGTTTCGTTTGATCCCTGGGGCTCTGGTAAAACCAGGTGCCGAATCGCTCTTACACAGCAAGAGTTACTGTAATTTGCTGGCTGTCTGCTCCCGAAGGAAGGTGGGCAGCTCAGCCTTTCCGCAGCTGGGATTCGTAGAATGCTTTGCAAGATGGCTCCATCAGCCATTGCTCCTCCGAGAGGTTGTCAGCGCTGAGTCATGCATCTGTCTACCTCTTTTGGGTGGGCAGAATTTATGTGTACCATGCAGTGGCTCCTGACAGCTCCTGAGTGGCAGGAGGAGGAGGGGTTACTGTAGCCATGCATTTCCTTGACACTTGGCCAGCAGAGTAGAAAGAAACTCTGGCCCTTTCCCTGTGCCCACCTGCCTGAGTAGGTCAGCGGCCCCTCCAGTCGCCTGAGTGAAGCATGGTGCCAGAGCCAGGCATTCTTCAGGAAAGGCCCACTGACGCAGACTCCTCTGGTTGGTGGCAGTTGTTTCATTGGGTCATATCCTTTTCCCTATCCCCTTCTTTGTCAGTGGTGCCATCTCTTGACTTAGGTCCAGTATACAGATGTGTGTAGTCCTTTTTAGGTAAGGTTTGGCAGTATTGTGTTTCACTTGCTCCTTTTTGTACTGGAAGACGGGCCATAATCCCCGTGTGAGTGACATTGGTTCTCATATTTATTACCATTTGGGCTGAGGATTAAGCACTTTGGCTGTTGAAGACTAGGCAGGAGTTGTGAAAACTGGACACAGTCAATCTTCTTGGGGATGCTGGGCCTGGAAGCCAGCGCACCTTGCTGTGTTGTTGACCTCATTGACCCCAGGTTCCCTGGTTAAAACTGCAGGCCTGCTACTGGTCTGGCGCCTGTGAAACCATTGATCCTTAAGGCTGTGCCCCCTGGGGCACTCATATGGCAGGGCCTGCCACCATGAGACTGAGCTCCCTGTTGGCTCTGCTGCGGCCAGCACTGCCCCTTATCCTAGGGCTGTCTCTGGGGTGCAGCCTGAGTCTCTTGCGGGTTTCCTGGATCCAGGGTGAGGGAGAAGATCCCTGTATAGAGGCTGTGGGGGAGCCAGGAGGGCCACAGAATCCAGACTCAAGAGCTCAGCTAGACCAAAGTGATGAAGACTTCAAACCCCGGATTGTCCCCTACTACAGGGATCCCAACAAGCCCTACAAGAAGGTTCTCAGGTGAGAGCTACATGGTGCATAGTCCCAGACCTAGCCCTCTGTTTCGGGCTGCTCTTAGTCTTTGCCTCTGCCTTTCCAGTGGTAACCAGTGGTAAGCATCTTGGAACAATTCTTTGTCTTATTTTTCATCATCGTTTCTTCCTGTTTTTTCCCTCCTCAGGTCTAAGAAAGTCTCACCCATTGGTGTTAAATTAGGGTTTGATGTTCTTGAACAGGACAGGAATTGCATCTAACCCATCTAATCTATCTGTAGTAGACTCCCTCCCCTCCCATATCAATTCCAATGTCAACAAGAGTACTCACTCCAGGCCGGGCGCGGTGGCTCAAGCCTGTAATCCTAGCTCTCTGGGAGGCCGAGGTGGGCGGATCGTTTGAGCTCAGGAGTTCGAGACCAGCCTGAGCAAGAGCGAGACCCCATCTCTACTATAAATAGAAAGAAATTAATTGGCCAACTAATATATATAGAAAAAATTAGCCGGGCATGGTGGCGCATGCCTGTAGTCCCAGCTACTTGGGAGGCTGAGGCAGCAGGATTGCTTGAGCCCAGGAGTTTGAGGTTGCTGTGAGCTAGGCTGACGCCATGGCACTCACTCTAGCCTGGGCAATAAAGTGAGACTCTGTCTCAAAAAAAAAAAAAAAAAGAGTACTCACTCCAGTGGGTACTCACTCCAGTAACTAATTAACATTAATGAGAAAGAAGGTCTCTCCTTTCTCTTTTCTCAACCCCAACTCACTGTTTTTAGAGGGATGTATATGCTGAACAAGCTGGATCTCTAAAGATTAGGGAGTTGAACCTGGCACTCTGGTCTCTCCACAGGACTCGGTACATCCAGACAGAGCTGGGCTCTCGTGAGCGGTTGCTTGTAGCTGTCCTGACTTCCCGGGCCACACTGTCCACTTTGGCCGTGGCCGTGAACCGCACAGTGGCCCACCACTTTCCTCGGTTACTCTACTTTACTGGGCAGCGAGGGGCCCGGGCTCCGGCAGGGATGCAGGTGGTGTCTCATGGGGATGAGCGGCCAGCCTGGCTCATGTCAGAGACCCTGCGACACCTCCACACACACTTCGGGGCCGACTACGACTGGTTCTTCATCATGCAGGACGACACATATGTGCAGGCCCCCCGCCTGGCAGCCCTTGCTGGCCACCTCAGCATCAACCACGACCTATACTTGGGCCGGGCAGAGGAATTCATTGGCGCAGGCGAGCAGGCCCGGTACTGTCATGGGGGATTTGGATACCTGTTGTCACGGAGTCTCCTGCTTCGCTTGCGGCCACATCTGGATGGCTGCCGAGGAGACATTCTCAGTGCCCGTCCTGACGAGTGGCTTGGCCGCTGCCTCATCGATTCCCTGGGCATTGGCTGTGTCTCACAGCACCAGGTGACAGCTCTTGCAAGTCAATCTAAGTTCCCGACAAGTTAGTGGTGATTGAGTTTTTGTCTCCAGGCTGGGTTTCTTCTTAGCAGCACCTTGGAGGCTATCGTTTTGCCCTTCCCAGTCACTGGCCGGCCCCTTTGGCACTCCCTTCCTCACCTTGGGCAGTCTTAGCACCCGGGGGCCATTAAAAGTGATATCTTGTCAGGGACCCCTGAGGAAGACAGAAAGGTGCCCCTGCTCACTAGTCCTCCTCCTCATCTGCCTCCCTGCCCTCCACACCTCCCCTAACATATGCACATCAGTTATGGACAATATGGAACTGTCCTAGAGATGGCCACTCCCTAGTGAAGTGAGGCGATCACTTCTCCAACCCAGAGAGCTGCCATGTTAGCTGTCCTGGAGAAGAGCGGACAGTGGGATTCTTTTTGGGAAGAGGCTATCCTTAGTTGCCTACTTACTTTCTCCTTTCTGAAATGTGGGCAGTGAAATGTAAGAACTGAGGTTAAGGGAGGTGCTAGAAAGAATGCCCCCCCACCTCCATTCTAATGCAGCAGTGGTGACAGATGTGAACACTGAGTATGATTCAGGGTGGTTTGGGACAGGCAGCCTTTTTGTGTGGCATTAATTGGTCTGATTGGTCCCTATAGGGGCAGCAGTATCGCTCATTCGAACTGGCCAAAAATAGGGACCCTGAGAAGGAGGGGAGCTTGGCTTTCCTGAGTGCTTTCGCCGTGCACCCTGTCTCCGAGGGCACCCTCATGTACCGGCTCCACAAACGCTTCAGTGCTCTGGAGTTGGAGCGGGCTTACAATGAAATAGAACAACTCCAGGTAAGCTGAATAGAAGCAGGTGGGCAGAGGACCATGGGAGGGTCAGTGGGAGCCTGAGATATCCAGGTGTGCAGTGAGCCAGTGAGTGGGCAGCTGGGGGTTGGGGGTCTGGGCTAGGACTGTATGATGGCAGGGTGGAAAGAGGCTGACCATACCTAAATTCGAAACAGCCACAGGGACAGGGGTCCGTGGGGGTCTAGAGCAGTCACAAGGTGAGTTTCCAGAACAATTTGAATGCAGTTAACTCGGAGCATCTGGGAACTCGGTGCAGCGTCAGACAGAATAGCTGTAGCTCCTCCTCAATAGTCCCTCTCCACCAAGGAGGCAAAACTCCAGGAGTTTCTGAACTTTCTAGAACTATCCCAAGAAAACCCAAGGGTAGAAGACAGAAGAATTCTCTAGTAGAATGTCAGAGGTGGAGTACAGATGAAAACAAGGGTCTGATCATGGGAGTCCTCTGGGCATGGGAGAGAAAGGGTGTTGAGCTTTATGTTTCAAGATACGTCTGCCTGTGCAGAAGCACATTTTCCTCCTCACAGCAGTTGTGTAAGGTGGGTATGATTCATATTCTTCTGCATTTTGTGGATGAAGAGTAGAACATATAGGGAATGAAATGATTAGCCAGGGGGCCCCTCACTAAACGTTGACAGAGTTAGGACAGGACTCAGCTGTTTGACTGTCAGGGCCTGGGCAGCATGAGCTGGGTAGGGTCCTGGAGCTGGTACTGACGTCGTTCTCTCCAACCTAGGCTCAGATCCGGAACCTGACGGTGCTGACCCCCGAGGGGGAGGCAGGGCTGAGCTGGCCTGTTGGGCTCCCCGCCCCTTTCACACCACACTCTCGCTTTGAGGTGCTGGGCTGGGACTACTTCACAGAGCAGCACACCTTCTCCTGTGCAGATGGGGCTCCCAAGTGCCCACTGCAGGGGGCTAGCAGGGCGGACGTGGGCGACGCTGTGGAGACGGCCCTGGAGCAGCTCAATCGGCGGTATCAGCCCCGCCTGCGCTTCCAGAAGCAGCAGCTGCTCAACGGCTACCGGCGCTTTGATCCAGCCCGGGGCATGGAGTACACCCTGGACTTGCTCTTGGAATGTGTGACTCAGCGTGGGCACCGTCGGGCCCTGGCCCGCAGGGTCAGCCTGCTGCGGCCACTGAGCCGGGTGGAAATCCTACCTATGCCCTATGTGACCGAGGCCACCCGAGTGCAGCTGGTGCTACCGCTCCTGGTGGCTGAAGCTGCTGCGGCCCTGGCTTTCCTTGAGGCCTTTGCAGCCAGTGTTCTGGAGCCACGAGAACACGCCTTGCTCACCCTGCTTCTGGTCTATGGGCCACAAGAAGGTGGCCGTGGGGCCCCAGACCCATTTCTTGGGGTGAAGGCTGCAGTGGCTGAGTTGGAGCGACGGTACCCTGGGACAAGGCTGGCCTGGCTTGCTGTGCGAGCAGAGGCCCCTTCCCAGGTGCGACTCATGGACGTGGTCTCCAAGAAGCATCCCGTGGACACTCTCTTCTTCCTCACCACTGTGTGGACGAGGCCTGGGCCGGAAGTCCTCAACCGCTGCCGCATGAACGCCATCTCTGGCTGGCAGGCCTTCTTTCCAGTCCATTTCCAGGAGTTCAACCCCGCCCTGTCACCACAGAGGTCACCCCCAGGCCCCCCGGGGGCTGGCCCTGACCCTCCATCCCCTCCTGGCGCTGACCCTTCCCGGGGGGCTCCCGTGGGGGGCAGATTTGACCGGCAGGCGTCTGCAGAGGGCTGCTTCTACAATGCTGACTACCTGGCAGCCCGAGCCCGGCTGGCTGGTGAACTGGCAGGTCAGGAAGAGGAGGAAGCCCTGGAGGGGCTGGAGGTGATGGATGTTTTCCTCCGGTTCTCAGGGCTCCACCTCTTTCGGGCCGTAGAGCCAGGGCTGGTGCAGAAGTTCTCCCTGCGGGACTGCAACCCACGGCTCAGTGAGGAGCTCTACCACCGCTGCCGCCTCAGCAACCTGGAGGGGCTGGGGGGCCGCGCCCAGCTGGCCATGGCTCTGTTTGAGCAGGAGCAGGCCAACAGCACTTAGCACCCCCCAGGGCCCTAACCTTGCATTTCCCTGCGTCTGCCTGAGCCCCAGGAAGGGCAAGGCAGGGTGATGGACAGATGGAGGGCTTGCCGCTGTATTTTTTTAACAAGAAAATGTTATTAAAAGTGTCTTCTGCCAAAATGATTTTAGGTGTAGGGAAAATGGAATGAGGAGAAGAAACCAAGGGAGGGTTGTGGGGAATTTGTCCAGAGACACCCACTGCCTTCCCCCTCCCTCCTCTGTACCTCCTCCCCTTCCCAGTTTCCAATGACCACACAGCTGCTGTCAGATGAATGACCTTTAATCCAGCACCCCAACCCCAGGGCGGCAGAGAGTGATGCCAGAGCCCAGGGCAGAACGCTGGGGGAACGGCGCAGCCAGAAGGTCCATAGTGCTGCATATGCACGGGGCTCCTAGGTGTTGCGCACGACCAGCGACTGCTCCAGCTCCTGCCTGCGCTGCTGGATCTTTAGAGGAAGTGAGAGCAGGAACAGTTTACAGTGTTCCCGGTGAGTGATCAGGACAAACCACCTACAGACACCCCCTGCCCTGGAAGAGCAGCTGGGAGCAGGGAGGGCTACTGCATGGAGAGGCAGTGTGGTGGAGAAGTTTCACGGGGGAGTGGCAAGGACCACGCCAGCTGAGAAGGGAGGTTTCCTTCAGGTGGAGCAAGGGGAGCCTCAGGGCAAGGGCCCTTCCATACCTTGCAGTAGAAGTAGCGGCTGACAGCTTCCTGGGACCAGGGCTGGTGGTAGAACTCAGCCCGGCGCTCCTCCTCGGGGTTGCCGGCTACATCTGTCATCACCTGGAGGGAGCATGAGGTTAGCCCTGAGCCCCTCACCCACCCCTGGCATACAGTGTTTACTGGCTTTCCCAATGTGCTTGTCTTCCACTCCAGTCCCCCCGACTCTCCCTCTTCACCTTGAGGTCCCGGCTCTGGGAGCGGAGCAGGTCTTGGACGTAGCCTTTGGGATCTCTGGAGAAGCTTAGCATGAAGTCCCTCTGGATCTTGAGCTGGTTTATGGACTCAATCGTCTCATGAATCTACAGGTAGAAAGATAGATGCTTTCCACCTGGCCGTGGTGATGTGGGCAAGGATGGTGGGTGTGGAGGGAGGAGGGGCTGACTTTTCCTATGAAGGGCAAATCTTGAGCCCCTAAAAGTCCCAGGGAAAGGAGATGGACAGAGCTAAACTTGGGATGAGGTTCAGCTCCAAGTAGCATGGAAGGGCCATGTGTCTCCTCATCTCCCAGTAGGCCCATGCTGTGGCCTCTTCTAAATCTGCTCTGTCCTCTCTGGGTTAATGTCCCCCTTCAGCTCTGGGCTTGGGCCCCACCTTACTGTCCAGAGCACTGATCTCCTGCTGGTTGGCCGTGGACAGGAGGAAGCTGCTCATCTGCCCCTTCAGTGGCTCCTCTACCTCCACGTCAATGTCATAGCATGCCGTCTTCTTCTGGTCTGATGGGTCCACGCTGCCAGGGAAATCAAGCCCTTGGTGTCTGTGGTGCCCCCACCGAGGCCAAGGGTCCTGGGGCTGGGCAGACCCAACAGCAAGGGAAGGGAGATGGGAGTGGGAGGAGAGGGAGGGCAGAGAAGGCGGGAATGAGATAATTCCCCGGGCTGAGAAGCAAGCTGGGGCCACCTCACCTGATGACATGGTTGATGACAATTGGGTCGGGGGGCAGGAGCAGGGCTGTGAGGCGCTGGGGAATCTCAGAAAACTTCAGCCGGGGACAATCAAAAATCTGAAGCAGGACAGTTGGGGAGAGAGAGGTCATTCTTCTGTGCTTGAAGAGATTATAACTATTATTCTAGATCCTTCCATCCTGCAAAGGCCACATGAGTCTGCTTCCTCAGTGCTCCCAGGGATGGGGTTGGGGTGGGGTTACCAGCACGGCTGACGAGGGGGCTGTTGGTGTGGCGCAGGTTGAAAGCACAGCCCTGGGCTGGCTGCCTGGGCATCCACCACTTACTGCGCAACCCTGAGCAAGTTACCTAACACCTCAGGCCACAGTGTCTTCTCCTCTAGGGTGGGGACCGTGATACCCGTCTCACAGGGTTGTCGTGAGAATCAGTGAATACACACAAAGTGCTTGAAACAGTGGTAAGTGTTCAATAAATACCAACTGCTCTTTTCACTCCTCAGGTTTATCTGCTGTGTTTATTTAAAAATCCATTAATGAAAACACTCTACTTTGGTAGATTTTCCTAACTGCCCAAGAGATTGGACGGGACAGGTTTTATCCCTCCACTTCAAATACAAGGAGCAAGGCTCAGAATTGCTAGCAACTTACTCAAAGTTTAGACCCAGGACTAGAACTGGGGATCCTAATTCCAAGTGCCAAGAATATTACATTCCAGAAAGCTGTTGGCTTTGAAGGGTCCTGGATCTTCCTAACTCAGGGAGGCTAAAGTGGACTGGCTGCAGCACAAAGCTAATCCACAGCAGAGCCTGGACTAGACCCCTGGTCAGTCTCCTGACTCCAAGGCCATGACTATGTGCCGTTTCAGCTACTCAGGAATCTAGAAGGGAGGGATGGTAGTTACCTTTGCAGAAGTACTTCCCTGATGGAGAGCTGTGCCTGCTCCCCAGATCCCGGGGTTCAGGAGAGAGGTTACCTGTTGGAAATACTTGTCCCCATTGATGTATTCCTTGTCATGGGAGTCCTGCAGCCTGTTGGTCTTCACGTACTGCCACAGGGCCTGGACAATGGCTGAACGGCTCTGTGTGTGCAACCCCAGCAGCCGGGCCAGGCGGGGGTCCAGTTTGAACTGGGGAGGCTGGGGAAAGATGACCATGAAAATTAGGAATGGAAAGAGCTCAGGGTCTGGCAGCTTGGGACGAGAGGGGACATGGTGATTGGGCTCCTTAGAAATGTGCTCCCAGAGAAGGATGGGGTAGGGGGGAGAAGGGGGGTCTCTCAGGATGTGAACTTTGGGGCCCAGGCCCACCCTAAGCGCCCCATGTGGCATCTGCAGGGTGGTGGGGCAGTGCAGACCTGGTAGTCCAGCATGAGGAGCAGGGTGCAGCGCACACTCAGGTCCCCGGGCCTCTTCACCTGGAAGCCATCTGTCTCCTGGGTTGTGGGCGTCCGATGCCACTGTCCAGGGGAGAAGAGCTGGGTCACCTACAGGCCCATCTGGATTGGTGGTGCCCAGGACTCTACATTGGTCCCAGATCCAAATCTGCAGGATATTCAGGAACCCGAGCCTGTGGGAGGGTGGTGATTCGAGGGCAGGAGGAATCGCAGTCTTACCTCTACAAGGTGGTTGTCAGGGCCATAAAGATCTTTGTCCAGCTCAATGACCAAACTCTTGAAGAAGGAGGAGAACTTCCGCTTCTGCTTGCTGGGCTGTGGAAGAGGAACAGGGACCGAGGGGGCAGAAGGAGGCCAAATTGGCATCGGGCAGGGCGGCATGGTTAGGTGCAATCCTTTGCACCCAGGATGTCTCTCTAGGCCCACCCACCCCAGCCAGGGCTGACCCCCGAACCCTTAGTGCAAACATCTAGTTCTGTTCTCAGCTCAGCCCATACCCACCCCAGGACACCTGGAGAGACCTGGGCCAGGACGTACATCATCCAGGAGCTTCCCCTCTACCCGCAGCTCCCAGGAGGCAATGCTGCCATCAGAATCCTCTGCATCAGGCTTCGCAGGGTTAAAAGTATTGGAGATATAAAGACGCAGCTTCCGCTTTTGCTGTAGAGATAAAGAGCGTGGTACAAAGCGCAGGCTGTGTGCTCCCACCCAGGCCTGCTTCTTCGCCATCCTGAGCATGGGACTCAGAGCCCCCTTCCTACCCCCAAAGTAAGGCACCTTCATGGGCCTCTTCAGAGCCTCCTGGATGTCCACCCGCTTCCGCATGATGGTTTGGTCCAGTTTCCTCTCAAATGCTAGGAGGTCCATGTAAGCCTGGGACTCGGGGACCAGCTCCCGAATCTGGGGGAGGAGAGAGGAGCAAGGCAGAAGTCAGGGGTCAACCTCTCCCGTGCCGTGGAATGTGTGTGTTGTTTAGTCCAGGGTACAAAGGACATGGAGGGGAGCTGTCCAATTTTAGGGTGTGGAATTTTGAGAGTCGCAACAGGGCCTCTCCCCAGGATTCCCTTACCCAGCAGCAGGGCCCTCAACGCTAGGGATAAAAATTGCTTCTCCCTCTAGGGAGAGCCATGCATTTCCTCACCAGGGGAGAAGGTCACAACTGTGGAGCCCAGCAAGCCCTAGCCTTTAACCTCCTGTCCTGTCATTTCCCTTGTCATATGGCCACTGGGCTTCCCCTGGGCCTCTGCAAAGTGCTTAGGGGCTCAGGGACCTGAGGCCCTTAGGGGATGTGGCTGCTTACCTCTACCTGGCACAGCCCCCTGCCCCCACATCTCAGCCATGCTGCCCACATATTCAGCTGGGCCTAGGTCCCTTCATGATGCCCGGTGCCTCTGGCTACCCTCCGTGCCCTTCGTTCTGCCTGGCAGCCTCTGATCCCCTGGCTCTTGTCTCCTACTGAACCTCAGGGCCAGGGCTCTGGCTGTGGCTCTGCTCCTTCCTGCTGCCTCGCCCCCTCTCTCTGGCCTGGGGAGCTTCACTTCTTAATGAGCTTTTTAAACAAAAAGTGAAAGTGACTGCTACTCTGAAGCTCTGCTTCTGAGGGGGGAGGGGCAGCAGCAAGGGGTGGGGGGAGAAGAGGGCGGAGCAGCAGAGGGGGGTGGGCTGGGGGCTGCTGTGAAAGGCACTCACCCTTTGAGGGAGGATTTTGTCAGCCATCTTCCTCCTCTTGGCACTGTACATTTTTTAAAGAAAAAACCAGGTTACCATGGCGACAGATCTGGGAGTAACGAGGCCACCTGCTAAATTATCCCGACATCTCCGCCCGCCTGGCTGGGGTTCCCACAGCCCGCTTGTCTGCCTGCCTGAGGGGCTACAATGGTGGTGTGTGGAATTGGCACTCTCAGGACATAGGGGTGACCTGTCCATCCTCTGGCCTGGGAGCCCCCTTCCACCCTACCACGTCCTCAGGGCCAGAGAAATTTCCACTTAGGAGGAACTAGGTGGTAGGGGAGGTACAGCCAAAGGATGGGAGCTGCAGAAGTGTTCAAGGAAAGCTGGGGAGGAGAGAGCAGAGGAGAGGAGTGACAGGTCCTGAGGACCTTCCTTTTCTGCGAGGCAGGGGTGACACGGTCCAAGCTGGCCTAAGCTCAGAGGGGGTGGGGAGAGATGACCCCCTTCCATCCCCTGGAGCAGGCAGTGATGGCATGAAGCTGGTGGGACTTGCATCCCTGCCACCGTGGGCTTGGAAGGAAATGCTGATGGGCAGGGAGGTGTTCATGCCCTTGGACCACCTGCCCACAGGGCAAGGGACACCACACCCATAGGGACCCAGACAGAGTGGATGTGGATATGCTCCTTTGTGGGTGTGACTTTGGGCTGGAGCCAGACTGGCTGGACTGGTTGGGTAAGGCAACAGCTGGATGTGGGTGCTTCTTGACCTGCTAGCTGCTTCTGGCTCCCAAAAGCACCCCAGAAAAACCTTAGCAGGTCAAGAGATTAAAACGCAGCCTGGAGCATGGCTCCATACTGCCCCCATGTGGTGTTCTCAACCACTGCCCCTCCCAATCCAAAGAGCTATTCTAAGGCTAGGCAAGCAGCTTTCATTAAGGTCTGTTTTAAACATTGACTGCCACACCAGAAAAATTATTTTTCCTTGGGGCCACAGTGTTTTATGACAAAAATGAATAAAACTTCAAAAATAAAAGAATCCTTTCTAATTTAATGAAAATACTATTTATTGCTTTCTGTGGGTAAGTTATATGCAACTTGAAAAACAGTTCACATGGCTACCAAAGTAAAGAGACATGTGAGTTACATATGCTTCACAACGCTCCGGGTTATAAACTAGTGTGAGTTAAATACAACTCACATGGCAGTTAATGTGTTAAATTTTCTATGTGAAACTACACTTATACAAGAGAAATAATCATTTGTGCAACAATTTGTACACTTTGCAAAAGAATTCATCACGGGATATCTAGAAGTGGTGAATTTTCCTTGATGTGTAAAAAAAGAATTTTTTGGCCAGGCGCAGTGGCTCACGCCTGTAATCCTAGCTCTCTGGGAGGCCGAGGCGGGTGGATCGCTCAAGGTCAGGAGTTCGAAACCAGCCTGAGCAAGAGCAAGACCCCATCTCTACTAAAAAAATAGAAAGAAATTAATTGGCCAACTAAAAATACATAGAAAAAATTAGCTGGGCATGATGGTGCATGCCGGTAGTCCCAGCTACTTGGGAGGCTGAGGCAGAAGGATCGCTTGAGCCCAGGAGTCTGAGGTTGCTGTGACTAGGCTGATGCCACAGCACTCTAGCCTGGGCAACAGACCAAGACTCTGTCTCGAAAACAACAACAAAAACAAAACAAAACAAAAGAATTTTTTTAAAAATATGTGAGACAGGGTCTTGCTCTGTTGCCCGGGCTAGAGTGCTGTGGCATCAGCCTAGCTCACAGCAACCTCAGACTCCTGGGCTCAAGCGATCCTTCTGCTTCTGCCTCCCAAGTAACTGGGACTACAGACATGTGATACCATGCCCGGATAATTTTTCATAAAGATGGGGTCTTGCTCTTGCTCAGGCTGGTCTTGAACTGCTGACCTCAAGCAATCATCCCTTCTTGGCCTCCCAAAGTGCTAGGATTACAGGTATGAGCCACCGCACCCAGCCAAAAATATTTAATAATAAGGTAAAATTGACATTACACCTTTTATAGGAATTCATCTGTTGTGCAAAAGAAGCATGTGTGTTTGGCTAAATACTGAAACCCAGAGGGACATCACTCCTGCCAGGAGCCAGCAGGGGCTTTTGGGGTACCAGCTACTCAGACAAGAAAATGAGCTGGCCTTGGTAGCATGGGGGCAGAACTGGTCCAGAGGACAAATTATGGCAGCTCTTCAACTTTTGAGTACCTAGGAATCACCTGAGAGCAGGACAGAGACCACCCACCTACAAGGAAAACCCCCAGGCTCCACCCCCAGGCCAGAGATTCTGATTAAGAAGATCTAGGGTGGCTTTGAAATGATCAGCTGGGGACTGGCAGGAAGGTGCACTGGAGAACACACTTTGGGAAACAGTTCTAAGCTCTGCCCTCAGTCCTACTGCCAGCCCCACCCCCACCTCAAAGGCTAAAGCATCACCCAGAAACTGGAGTAAGAGGTGGAGAGAGGTCTGAGCAGGTGACAAGGAGAAGGGTGAGGGGCGCATGCAGAGAAGGGGCACTGGCTGCCGACGGTCGCGGCCGCAGCCTATAGAGACCGTGGGCACACAAAAGAACCAGCAGTGCCCCCTAAGCCCACCTCCCCAGAGGGCATCCGACCCGGGAAGACTCGCCCCTTCCAATCCCCGCTACTCGCCCACCTGGTCCCTGCGGGTCCTGCCGGCCCGCCCCTGCACGCCCCCTCCGCGCCGGAGCCCCCACTCACCTGCGGCTCCGCGCGGGGGCGGTGGGCACCGGCTGGCCCTGGCTCTGTGCCTGGCTTTGCCCGGGCGGGGGCGCTGCTCGCTTGCGGGCGGGCTCCATGCCCGCGGGGGCCAGGCCGGGTCGCACGGCGGGGCTGCCCATGTACGGGGAGCCCGGGGGGCCCATGGGCGCCCCCTGGTGGGGCATCCGGGCTCCAGACGGCATCCCGGGGCGCTGGGGGTGGGGCGGGGGTGAAGCAGAAACCGGCACCCGCGGGTCAGACCAGGTGCCCCGCTCCAGCTGCGGTGAGCGGCGTCTCCCCTCCCCCCAGGTCCCTGGCTGGTGACCCTCGGCGGTGAGCGAGGGGTGGGAGCGACGAGCGGGAGGGGCGGGGGCGGGGGCGGGGGCGGGGGGCCTGGCGTCTCGCTGCGGGAAGCTAACTGAAGCCAGGCAATGGCAAGGCACTGCGGAGCCCCGGGTCTGCGGAAGGTACCATCAAAATGAATATTAATGGCGCCTTGCAACCTTCAAAGGGTGTTCACATCCTCCGCAAGACAGACTGAGCAGGTCCTTTCATCCCCACTTGACAGATAAGGCAACTGTGGCTCAAGGAGAAAAGCGACCTCGCCAAGGTCACGCTGCTCAACCTGGCAACTGCAGCACCTGCGGCCCAGGGCCTTTCCTCTCTGAGCTTTGGTATGGTCAGGCGCTGAGCTCCCTGCTCTGCCTTCCGCTCCCCTCCCCCCCCACTTCGGGTGGGTCTGCATGGCCTCACCCCCTCCGCCTCTCAGCCCCTCTGCCCTGGTGCCCTGGCTCTTGGCCTTCAGTTCCAAACCCCACTCCCCTTGGCTGGGGAGGTGTCACTGACTTAGCCCACCCCCACAATTTGCAGGGTGAAAGCTGGGGGCAGGGCTAGGGCAACCTGGTGGGCTGCTCCAGACCCGGGCAGGTTCTGACTGGGAGGAGGGGGGCTGGGCTAGGGGAGGGCCCTCATATCCACCTCTCCCTTCCTGTCCACCTGGGTCAGCAGAGACCTCCTCCACTCTCCACCCTACCCCAGCAAGTCAGGAGTTAGGGTTCAAAGGGGGCTGAGGGGAGGGAGGCAGCTCCCATCCCCTTGCTGCTCCCCCTGGGTGGTCAGATGGGGTGTAAATGAGATGCAAATGCATCTAGTGAAGTGTTCCAAACCCCACTTGTCCAGACTCCAGAAGGGAGACGGGGAGGGACAGAGGGAGTTTCAGGGGCTGTAAAGTAGAGGGGGGTGGGATGGGGGTGGGATGGGGACTGGGTCCCAGAGAGTGGGGAGGAGATGGGGAGCAAGGGATGCAGGCCCGGGGCCCCTGTTGCCGCTTACACACCACCCACCTCCCCTGCAGGCACAGGCGGAGCCCTGGCCCTAGGCTTGGTGTCACCCTTCCCACTGCCAACCCTCCCTGCTGTCCCTCCAAGCCCTGCACTGTGTCTAACCCTAACGCCCTCCCACCCCCAGCCAGCAGCTGTCTCTGCCCATCTCTCCCACAGGGAAACCTGCCTGTCCATGTGTCTGCCACCCCCACCCCACCTGACCCTGTCGCTCAC
This sequence comes from Mirza zaza, assembly GCA_008750895.1. NCBI lineage: Eukaryota > Metazoa > Chordata > Mammalia > Primates > Cheirogaleidae > Mirza > Mirza zaza. Next base: position 15,823 of record VSMD01034272.1, read on the forward strand.
GCTCCAGGGTAGCAGCCCAGAATGGAGCCCAGGCCTGGTCATTCCCCGCCAGCATAGATGGGGCACTGGTAGTGGGGCACGGGGGGCTTACAGCCAACCAAGAACTAAAGCTCTCAGTTGGCCATATAAAAAAATCCATGTGTATAGCCTCTCTCCCCACTAGATGGGCCTTTTTAAAAGTACTCCCCCACGAAGCAAGGTGAGCAGCTGGCCTACGCAGACACCCTGGGAAGTTACCCCCGGAGGCCCCTGGGGCTGGCTGCTCCAGGGAGCCCCCTCATCCTATCAGCTGCTCTCCCCATTTATCAAGGCCAGGGCTACTCGCTGCTCTGCTGAAGAGGCCCTGAGCGGGAGGCCCCCAGAGAGCCCTGCCAGCGCCAGCCTCACCCCCACAGAAGGCCAAGAGTCCCAGGACTCTGGCCTCCTTCACTGAGGTGGCTTCCTTGGGGTCACAGCCAAATCTGGCTATAACAAACCTGACTGCTTCCTCTCTACAGGGCTTTCCAAGTGCTGGAGCCCCTGCCTTCCCTGTCCCAGCCCTCCCATGCCAGCCCCTCCTGACCCAGCTCAAGCCTCCCGTCCCCTTAGGGCACCCAGGCTCCCCCAGCTCCCCACGTGCCTGCCTTCCCAGCCTGCCTGTGGGAAGCCTAAGAGACCTGTCCCTTAGGTCTCTAGGCCTCATGTCCCCAAATCCAGCCCTTCCTTCACACCTTTGAGGCATTAAGGACATCAGCTTCCAGCGGCAGAGTCTGCCAAGGGGACCGTCTGACCCTCTAAGTTGGGGTCTGTCCTTAGAGCCAGCCTGTCCCTGACCCTGATGGCAGAGGCTGCCGGCAAAGCCCTGGAAGCCCTCCCTCCTGCTGGGATGCAGAGGCTGCTCCGCCTGCGAGCAGGCTTCCCGCTCACGGTGCTCCAGGGTCACCTGCTCCTTGCTCCCGAGATACAATCGGAGTGACACCGTCCCAAGGATGAACAGACAACCCAGCCCAGCCTGTGCCGCGTCCCCGTCCCCCGCCCCCACCCCCAGGGCAGGGGTAACACCTGGGTCCATAAGGAAAAGGACGGAAGTCAACGTGTCGGCTGCAGAGGGGACGCCCCACCTGGGGGACAGTCCCCAAGTCCCACCCCGCCCCCGCCCCCGCCGAGAGCCCACGCGAACGCCTCCCTCGGCCGCCTCCCGCCCATCCCCGGCGGCCGCCTGACGACGTGTGCGGTTCCGGGGCGCCCGCACCGTCCCGGGGCCGGGCCGAGGGCCGGGCGCCCCCGCCGGAGGGTGGGAGAGCAGGAGCGCCCGCCCGGCCCCTCCCGGTCAGCCCTCCATTCAGCCCGCGCCAGCTCGCCCGCCCGCCCCCGCTAACTTTCCCCCACTCACCACCCCATGGACCAGAAACTCAAAAAGTTTGCTTTTCGTGGCTTTGCGCGCCCCTCCGGCAACTTCGTCCGCGGCCATCGGGGTGGGCTCAGCGGCTCCTCTCACTCTCTCTCTCTCTTCCTCTTTCTTTCCCTTTTCTGCCTTTTTTTCCTCCAACTCTCCCCTCTGAGTCCTGCTGGGCTCTCTCACACTTCTACTCGAGCGGAGTGGGGAGGGGGCCCCTTCAGGGCTGCCCTGACGGCCCACGGCCCACGCCGCCGCCGCCCGCCCGCCGCCGCCGCCGCGGCTGCCGCATTCCTGCACTGATAAGCCAGAAATAGTGCGGCGGCCCGGGGTCTGCCCGCGCGCCCGGCGGCCGGGGCAGCCCGCCTCCCGGCCCTCGCTGTCCAAACAGCGCAGATAAGGCGAGGCGCGCCGACGAGCCGGGCCGCCGGCGCTGGGCAGCGGCTCTGCGGCGCGGGGCCGCCCGAGGGCCGCGGCGGCGGCGCGGGGAGGGGGCGCCAGGGGAGGCGGCGGGGGTCGCCGGCCCCCCGGCCCCCGCCACGAATAGCTTCTCCGCTGGGGAATTCGCCGGCAGGGCCGGGCTCGGAACAGCCAGTTCCAACTTTCCCCCAAGTGGCTCCTGCTGCATTTCTGAGGCCCTGTCCCCAGAGACCGGGCAGGCCAAGTAGGGAAACATGCGCTGGGAGGACTGGGGGAGCCGAGCGCCCGGAGGGAGGCGGCCTCGCTGCTGCCCGGCCGCCGCGGTGGGTGTGCCCGGGGAAGCGCGCTGCCCTGCCGTCCACAGATGTGTGCGCCCTTGTCTCGCGCGCCGCGGGTGTCCGCGCCCTTTTGTGGCACGGCGCGGCGGCGGCGGCGGCGGCGGCGGGTGTGGATGTTTACGTGCGTGCACAGACAAATGCCTCGTCTGTGTCCTCCCGCCACGACAGCCGCCGTGCGTGCGCGTGCGTGCGCGTGGCAGGACGTGGCCTGTGCCTTTCAGCTCTGTGGGAGTCTATTTCTGGGTATGTGAGTCTTTGTCTGTCTCTATGTGAGAAAGTGAGGGCAATAGGGGAAGTATTTCGGAAAGAGGGACAGGCAGCGGGCTCATGAGAACAGGAAGAGAGAATGTGGCGAGTGGCGCAGAGCCAGGCTGGGTGCCTGGGCGGGTGGGTGGAAAGAATGAGGCGAGCAGGCCTTGATTTCCGTGGGGCAGGGAGTGGAGTGGGGTTAGGGAGCCCAGAGGAGGGGGGCAGCTGGGTATGGTGGCCCGGGCTCAAGACCCCTAAGAAGGCAAGGGTGTGGAGTAGGGTGATGAGGGAACCCTAGAAGGGGCAGTGTGGGTGGAACTGGCTGTCACTGGGGGTGGAGGGACACAGGACAGAGGAGGGGAAAATTCTGAGATCCCCTGGCTGGGAGCCCTGGCCCCACCCATGCCCCCAAGGCCACACCCCTATCTCCTCCTTCTAGAGGAGGAGCCCAAGGGCTTTGGGACGTCAGTGGGTCAAGTCTATGGACCTGCTACACTGTCAGAATCCAGGTGAGGGCGGGGCAGTGCCTGGGGGAGTTGATGGAGAAGTCATTTGAAGTTGAGCCCTGAAGACTGGGTTGTCTTAACCCTCAACCCTTCAGCGATGCCTTTGCCCAGGGAGTCTCTTCTGTCTGTAGCCTGATCTCCGCTGGCCATGGTTGTGCTCCTGGCTATCACTGTCCATTTACATGCCCACTGTCGATCTGAAAGGCCAGAGAGGGCATCTGGTCCAGGATGCCCCTCTCCTACCTCTGGCTTGGCAGGGGACCTAGAGATCCCTTCCCACCCAGACTCTCCCAAGGCTTCTGCATAGACCCCCACCCCTCAGAGAATGGGCCCTGAAAGGGTGGGGAGGGGTGGGTGGGCTGCCTCGGTCTGCCACAGGCCATGAAGGTAGCTGCTGGTAACCTGGGGAAGTGATCTGCTCCAACCTGTTTGCTAACCTCCAAACTTCCGCTCACCCCTGTCTCTAAGCCCCTGCTCCCACCATTCTTTATTCTGGAATGCCCTCCACCTCCCCTCTGCCTGTCCAGAGTACACCCATCCTTTAAAGCCCAGCTCAGGCCTCATCTCCTCTAGGAAACCTTCCCTGCCCCCCCTTGTGTGCATGGATTTTTCTATTCTCCAAATGTCCATTGCCATCTACTTTGCACCACGAATTGGCACTGGACTGGCCTGATGTGCCCTGTGCACATGTATGTTAGGTATGATTTCCCAAAGAGGTTACAGCCCCCTAAGATCAGGGACTGGTATTTAAGTCCTACCCCCACCCCCCACCCTCTGCCTGGGCACAGGAACTCGACAATACCAAATGCCTGATGAGGCTTGCAAAGCACAGTGGGCCAGTGGATGGAGCTGGTACTCTGCCATTCACCTGAAGGTGCAAGTCACCAGGGACAGCCCTACCCACTGTGGGTGCTTCCAGCAGGGACATGGGAACTCATGGGCCTCAGAGGTTCTGGGGCTGGGAGGGAGGCACCTCTAGGCTTTGTGTAAAGCTCAGTGTTTTCAACTTTTGGAGAGACCTTTTGGGAAAAGAAGACAGCAGAGGTAGATGGGTACCCCAGCATGGGCAGCTGGGAAGTATGAGGGAGAGGCACGAGGAGAGTGGAACACCCTGCGCTTGTGAGGGGCTGGGAGATCCAGGGCTTGGCCTGGGCACTGGAGGAGTTTGCAGGAGGTGTCCAGACCAGGGGCTATGGCAATATCCATGTGCAGGGGCTGGTGTCACTACGGTTCATAGATAAGCCCCCTCCTGAGCCATCCCTCTGGGAGCTGTCCTCAGGTGTGCACAGACAGTAGGTATACCATGCACGCACACCCCCGGACACACACGCACCCCGACACACACTAATGCCAGCCGCAGAGGGACACGGAGCCATACCCATTTGCACACACAGCACACCTTGACCACCTCCACATCCCACATGCTGCAGGCCAGATTCACGAGGCCCCCCGACACATCTGCATGCTGCTTTTACAGGGGGGACCCTAGGTATGCCTAGGTGGGCGACACAGAGGGGCTTTCAGAACAGAAAAAAGGGGCAGCGCCAGTGTGGGGACCCAGGGCCCCCTCCTCACAAAAGCCAGGATCCCCAATAGCTCAGCCCCAGAAGGGCGCTTGGCAGTGCCACGCTGCTGACAGCTCCGCGGCCGGGAGGGAGGCCCAGGGACAGCCCGGATTCCGCCCCGCCCGACAGGGCGCAGGCCGCACTCGGGGCAGGCCGTGCGCGTCTGGGGCAAGGGCGGCCGCCGGGCAGCCCGGAGCCGGAGTCCCCCCTGCCGTCCCCCCATCTCTCCTTCCCTCGCTGAAGCACCACCGGCACCAAATGGCAAAGCGCCGCTCCCCGCGCAGGGAGAGATGCGCCGCGGCCTGCGGGACGGCTCGGCCGCTTCGCCCCCACCGCGCCCGAGCGAGCGGGCGGCGGCCGGTGCGCTGGGGGGCTCGGCCAGGCCCGGCCCGCGCCGCCCCTCCCTCCGCCCGCGCCGGCCCCGGCCTGGGCATGCGCGCCGCGGCCTCCCTCGCGGTGAAGGTCAGCCCGGGGCCCAGCTGCAGGACCCGCGGCGGCCGGGGGAGGCGGAGGAGGGAGGAGGGATGCGGAGGAGGGATTTAACTCCTTCCCTGCGGGAAGACGGCCACCGAGGCCGGGCCGAGCACCGAGTCCCGCCCTCCCGCCTTCGGTGGAGGTCCCACTACCGGGACACAGCTCGGGGGGGAGCGCGAGGGAGAGCAGGAGGGGGAGGGGAGAATGGGAGAAGGGAGGCTGGCGAGAGGAGAGGGAGGAAGGGAAGGCAGGAACAAAGGAAACACGGCTGGAGGGAACGGGTTGTTCGGGAGAGACCTCTTTCCGCTGCCCCCTTTTGCCTACACCCCCACAATGAAGCTTTCCTTAGGCGAGTAAAATTACCCTCACAGACTGGGGGCGCGGAAAGAGAGAGTGAGACCACTTGGAGCTCTCAGGCCCGCGGAGCCCTGGTGGCTGTGTTCTGGCCCACCCCTAAACCTGGCCACCACTTTCTCCTCTGGTCACTAAACCCTGGGGCAGCCGCTGCACCCAGAGCAGCTCTGATCAGCCTACCTGCCTGGCCTAAGCCCCAGGTGCCCAGGGAGCTCTGGCTAGTCCTTGGGGCCAGCAGACAGGACATCTGGAAGACCAGACCAGGGCATCAAGGCACAGCCCTCCTCCTCCTCTTCCTGGGCTCCCCCACTGCTGTGCCCAGACCAGAGCAGCTGTGGGCCTCCCTGTGTCAGAATGTTTTTGTGCCCAGGACACCCTCTGCTCCTATCAAGGGGGCCGTCCCTCTGTGTGACTGTGCCTCTGTGTATCTGTTTTGCAAACATACACAAGAGAGACAAACAGGATAGAAAGAAGCAAAAAACAAAGAAAAAGTAGGACACGGAAATAGTGGTGTGACCTTGGGCAAGTCGATGTAATTCCCTGCCTCTCAGCTTCCTCGAGATTCGAAGGAGGGGCTCGGGCTAGAGGAACCGAGGCAGACCAGGAGGGAAGGAGGGGGCCAGAGGGCGTGAGCAGGGACACAGAAGACACGGAGAGACAGACACACGCCCAGTACTCAGGTGCTGCTATCAAGGCGGGAAGCCTGGTCCCAGCTACCAGCCCCCTCCTCTATGAGGTCTCCAGGGACACAACCTCCTGCCTGCTTCCTCCGCCTCTGCTCAGAGCCTCTCTCTGGTCAGCTCTGCCCCTTGTCACACACACCTGGAGGAGCCCTCACCACTGCACTGTCAGCTCGCTGCCAGACCTTACCTTGGGGTCCCCGGGGTCCTGCGCAGCAGGCAGGTGCATGACAAAGGTTAGCTGAATGGACAGGTCCTTCTTTTTCTCTTTGCCTGTGTGGCTTTCCTCAGTCTACAGGATGCTCCCGGACACCCCTCCCTCCACACACATCGCACACACAATACACGGTAAACTGCGAGTCGCAGGAGGAGAGCTGGGCTGCTGGGGCTCTGAGCATCCCGCTGGGCCAGAGGGAAGGCACATTTTGGATTCACAGCCAGTTTTCTCTTAACCCCTCCTGGCCACCGTTAATTAGGTGGCCTCTTGTAGCAGGTCACACGCCGTATAAGAAATGAGCCACACAGGCCAGGTCCCCATTTCTGCAAGGATAAGGCTGGTCTGTGGGTGGTGTTGGTATGGGCTTCTCAGGGGTGCTAGAACTGCCCTTGGGGCATGGCTCTGTCTGGTGGGTGGCAGGACCACATCCAGTGACCCTGCATTGGGTGACACCCTGACCTACTGGCTGTATGGCCCATGGAGGGAGGGATGTGTCTTCCACAGCCATCCTCACTCCCTACTCCTCTCCTCCGGATCAACACCTGGCACAACTGGCTAGATTCAGGGCCTTTGATATGGCTGAACCCCAGGGCAAAAGCAAGGGGAAGCGCGGCCTCGGGACCTCAGCACGGTGGAGACTCCAAGCAGCTTTCCCTCTTCTCCCCAGAGCTTTGCAGCCACCGCCCTGGCTCCACTGGCCTCCTGGTTGACAGGAAGCCAGGCTGGGGTGGCCCACTCATCCCCGCAGTATCCTGTCCTCTGTTAAAGCCCCCACTCCCACCCCGCTCTTGCCGCATCCCCAGGGCCTGAAGCTCCAGAGGAGTCACCCAGTAGATGTCCCGGAACCCCCACATCTCTCCAGGCGCTTGTCGAGTGTCCTCCCTGCGCTGGCGGCTGCAGAGCTTGACACCCAGATGTGGGAGGCAGCCTGTGGCTTCCTGCGGACTGGGGTCTGCTCATGTCCACTGTGCGGCCCCACAAATGCCACCTTCTTCCCAGTGCTCTGTCCTCATCTGTGAAGCGAGGGTGCTGCCCCATCACCAGGCCTTTGAGCCCGGGGCCCTGTGTCTCCCACCCTGGCTGGCTGGCAAGCCCTTGGCCATCCTTCCAGTTGTCTGCACATGCGCCCGGAAGCCCCCAGGCCCCAGGCCTCCTCTTTCTTGGTGTGACGAGAGCTCCATCCCAGCACGCCCAATTCTCCTCCTCTCTCTTTTACAGCTCACAGCTCCCTCCTGACCAGGGTCAGGACAACCTTCCTCGTGCCCTAATGTCCTGCCCCACCTCGGGAAGCTCCAGGACGTGTGAGGTGGGAACAGGCCTCAGCTACTGCTCTGACCCTGGAGCTCAGAGGGATCCCTGCCAACCAGTATGTTCTGAGGTCTGGGATGTCCCCTGCATGAAGAGCTATGAATGGAGAGGAAAAAATTCATCTGCATTTCCTTAAACAAATTTTTGGGGAAATTAAACCAAATGGCAGTGGACAGTGGAATGTATAAACGAAACTCCTAGGAAGCACCTCCTGGCTTTCACCTTCTGGCTGTCTCCAGCTCCATCGGGGCTGACCCTGCCTCAAGTGCACCAGGTTCAGTCTTATGATGCCGTTTGTCCCCAGCTGTCAGTCACCACAGAAAGCCCCAGACTCAGACTCCCTTCAACTCCTGCACTCTGGGCCCCTCAAGGCGCCCATCTCCCACCAAGCCTGAAACTCTTCCTCTTGCGTGGTCTGCTTCTGTGAATGTTGCCTTTGCCTCCCAAAAGCAGAAGGGGGGCTCCCTGATGAAGCCCTACTCACTTCCATCCCTGAAGCCCTCCCTGATGGCTGTGCTTTTCCCAGAACCCCTACCGCTGGCCTTAGGGAGGGGTGAGGACCACCCTTGCCCCTCACTGTTCCTCCCAGACCCTTGGCTTTGCATCTTTGAGGGTCTGGCTCCTGCTGTGGCATTCTCTGCAGCAGCCTTGTCCTGTTTGCTGACTTCCCGGGCCCATTGCATGGGCCTCCTGGCACCTCTGGTTCCTTGGCTAGTCCTCCTCTAGTGACCTCCCCTGCCTCAGCCACTCACTCTCAGGGTCACCTCTTAGATGACTGCAGCAACGCAGAGCCTCCGGGGCAGTCCCATCACCCCGCTCTCTGACCACCCTCTCTTTCCTCTCCAGCTCCCTCTGTCCAGCTCCCTGACCCTCAAATCCTGCAACTCCTCTGGAACCTCTGGTCCATTTCACTGGCCCACACCCCTTATCACATCCACTCCTTACCACTTACGTGCATTTTTTTATGGAAACATACACATAACAAAATTTACCTTTTTGTATTTTTTTTTTTTTTTTTTTTTTTGAGACAGGGTCTCATTCTGTTGCCCAGGCTGGAGTGCAGTGGCGTCATCATAGCTCACTGCAGCCTCGAACTCCTGGGATCAAGTGATCCTCCGGCCTCAGCCTCCTGAGTACCTGGGACTATAGGTGTGCACCACCATGCCAGGCTAATTTTTTAATTTCTTGTAGAGATGGGTCTCATTATGTTGCTCAGGCTGGTCTGGAACTCCTGAACTCCAGTGATATTCCCACCTTGGCCTCCCAAAGTGCGAGGATTACAGGCATGAGCCACCACACCCAGCCAAAATTTACCATTTTAACCTCCCTTGCATGTACTCTTGACTCGCTCACGTAAGGGTTAAATCCAGCTTCCCCGGCCGCTCTCCTGCACCTGTGCACCAGAATGTGGCTGCCAGCCGGTGTCACTGCAGACTCAGGAGCACGAGCTCACCTGGCCTAGCACCGTCCGGCAGTCCCCTCTCCCCACGGCCTGCCCACAGCCATTACCGCTTTCGCACCATGACATCTTCTCCCCCCAACCTCCAACATCTCCTTCACCCTCCTCTGCCCCGGCTGACGTCCTCGCTCCCCACTGCCCTGAGAAAACAGAAGCTTCCAAAGAACTTCCAGAGGCTCCCACCACATGCTCCCACCTGCCAGCAACTGTACCCCCCATTCCTCCAGAGGAGCTCTCCATGCCCCTCTGCGTGCCAGCTCCTGGCCCCTGCCACACGCCCGGGACGCTGCTCCAGCAAGCACCTCTCTCCCCGTCACCGAGCCGCCTTCCCTCTACTGAGCACGCGCAAGTGCTGCTCTTCCCCACCTGAAACGACTCTCTTGGCGCTGCTTATCCCACAGGCTACTGCCCAGTTCCAGCAAAACCTCTCAGAACAGTCGTCTACACTTGCTGTCTTCGGTCCTCCTGAATCTCAGTCCCGTCAGGGCACCTGCCACTGCTCCACTGAAGTGCTCCTGGCAGGGTCACCAGGAACCTCCATTTGCCAAATGCCACCACCACTTCTCAGGCCTCGTCGTGCCTGGCTTAACCAGCGGCAGCCTCCCACGTGCTGGCCACACTCTCCTCTGTGGAACGCTTCTCTCCCTGGCTGTCCTCCCGCGTCCCGGCGCTGCTTCTCAGCCTTCCAGTCCTCCTCCTCCTCAGGGTAGGAGCACCTGGGAGACTCTGTCCTGGGTCCTCTTCGTCCTCCACACTCCCTTCCCTGGAGCTGTCCTTGTGCAGTCTCACAGCTGTAGCACACAGCTGTCCACATGGTAACAGCCCCCGGTTCTCCTCCAGCCCAGGCCTCTCTTCCAGGCCTTAGACTCCTGGTCTGTCGTCTGCTCCACATTTCCCCCTGGATCGTTAACAGACAGCTCGAACTCAATGTGTCCAAAACGAGCACCTGCACTTCCACCTCGGACTTGGCTACTAGCCTGCTGCCCTCCTGGGTCCACACCTTGACCACAGCGTAGCCCGCTCCCAACCTCCCCCGACAGTGTATTCTCAGCATGGCCACCATGATGATCCTTTAGAAAGGGAGTCAGATTATGTCACTGCTCTGCTCGAAACCCTCTCGAGGCTCCCCGTCTTATTCCAAGCAAGTGCCAAGATCCTGAAGGTCCTGCAGGCTCTGGTTCCATCTGTGCCCCTCTGCGTCCGCCTCCTGCCAGCCCCTCACTCTCCTTCCTGCCTTGGCCTCTGGCCTCCCCGCAGCTCCTTGGAAACTCCAGCTCCTTGCCAGCCTTACTCTCCAGCTCGCTGTTCCCGCTGCCGGGCACACTCTTCCCCCGGCTGTCTGCGTGGCCAACTCCTCACCTCCCAGAAGTCGTGTTCACACGTCCCCTTGTCAAGGAGGCATAGTTTGTCCACTGGGTAGAAGCTGCAGGGCAGCCCCCTCCCATCCACACCCCTGTCTCTTTCATTCTGCTCCATGTCCCCCCACAGTGCGGTAAACCTCCCGCCAGACTTATTATGGTCGTGCCTACCTTCTCTTTTCCTCCGTTACAATGTAAGCCACAAAAGGGCAGGGATTTTTTTACGTGGGTGTTTTTCTAAAGGAAGCAGGACTTTCCTCTGTCTTGTTTGCTGACGCATCCCAAATACCCGGCACGTGGTAGAGACTCGCTCTGTCACAGGTGTAGGTGAAGAGAGCCCCTCCGAGTCAGTGTAGGGTTTCCAGCGTGCTTCCAAGGGCCGGCTGGTGCTGCGGTCTGAGACTGTCATCGTAGGAGCAATAACACCGTCTTAGATCTGTGCACGACTGGACTGCTGCCCACGCACTGTCACACGCATCAGCCTGTCTAATCCCAACAGATCCCTCTCAGGCCTGTGGCAGGATTCCCGTTCTAAAGATAAGGAAAGTGAGGCTCTAAGAAGCCATGAGATTTGCCAAAAGCCACTGTGCTATTACGGGGTGGGGCCGGGATTGCAATCGGGTCTCCTGGCCTTAAGGTCCCTGGTTTCCTCCTTCGTCCTAAGCTGCCGCCCCAGTGCACCAAGCGTCCCTCCACCTTCCCGAAACATCTGCCTTTTAAAGAAGGAAATCAGAACCCCTGGAGGCCTGTATATTTCAGCTGAATTACCCTCAATTCTCTTTTAAAACACGCCCAAAATAATCTCAAGCGGATTGTTTCAAACGTTGGGGGTATAAATTCCACCTGCTGGTGGCACCACCTCTGGTTTCTGCAAACCTTTGTAACTAAGGCTGGCTGCCTCCCACTGCCCTGGGTGGGGTCTCTGCAGGCTCCATGGCGCGATGGTTGTGAGCTTGGAGTCTAGAACAGGGTTTCGGGCTGGGTGATTCTTTATGGTGGGGGCTGTCTTGTGCACTGTGTGATGTTAGGAGCATCTCTGGCCTCTATCCAGTGGCTTCTATCAGCACCCCAACATGACAAAGTAGCTCCAGACACTGAGCCTCGTTCCTGGAGGGTGACATATCCCCAGTGCTAAGAACCACAGTGCTAGAGTCAGACGGTCTTGTGTTCAAAGCTGGCTCAGCCACTGAGTGACCATGACCTCGCATATGTTGCCTGACCTGCCTACCCCCCAGCAGCTGTGATGACTGAAGCGAGGGAGAGTATGTGCAGAGTTCAGCGCAGTGCCCGGCACAGGGTAAGCACTTAACAAATAGGAGCTGCTATCATCAGCTTCCTGATGTCACTGCCTGCTGGTCCCATGGCCTGGGGTCCCTGTGGCTGTGGCCGCTGCTAATCTGCCTCACCTCCAGGGCCCGGCTCAGCCTGCTGCTGTCCACCCCCAGCTGGCAGGGGGCAGGCAGTGGAGCCAAGGAGCCCTCAGAGCCCTTCGGCTGCAGGCCTGTCACACGTGCCATGAAGGGTACACGTGAGGGGTTGGCTGTCGCTCTTAGAAACCAGCCGGGTAAGTAGTCAGAGTGGCTAATTAGGGTGGCCTCTGGGAGTCCTCCCGTGGGGACTCTGGGGTCCACCCAAAACTCTGGACGCTTCCTTGAGCAGAGAGCAGCCATGAGTGGTGGCAGTACGCAGGGTGGGTCGTGACGTGGGACGCCTGTGGCCCGGCAGCTTGCTGGGGGCCGCGGCTTCCGGCTGCTGGAATGGAGGGGGCGTCCATGAGCCACCACAGGTCGCAAATCGTCTGGACTCAAACCTAAGAAGCACCTGCAGGGCCACAGTAGGGCCTAGAAAAGCAAAGCAGAGGTTTGGGAATTGCTGACAGAGGCCACCAACAGGAAAGTGGGTGGCCTCCCTCTGTCCTCTGCGAGTGTCTGTGGCAGGCCCGCGGGAAGTGCGGCCTATTCACGCGGGTGACGTGGCCTCTGCCCTCAGGACCTATGGGCGTTGGGGAAGACAAGATGGACAGCGGGCTCAGTCCCAGGTGTGAGCGGAGGGAGCAGGGCGGGGCCGCCCCACAGGCGTGTCAGAGCAGGGACACCTGGGCAAGCGTGGGGGGCGGGGAAGCCCCGGCCGGGCACCAAGGCCAAGGTCTGGGTCTGGGGGGCTTGTGCCCCCGCAGGCACCTCTGTGAGGGTCTGGGGAGAGGCACCCCGAGCCCCGTGCTCCCTCCTGGCGGGAGTCCTACGAGGAGTGGAAAGGCAGGGCAGGTCCCGAAGGAGGAGACAACAGCTGCTCAGCGCTCATGGCCTCCCACCAGGTAAGCACAATGCCTACCCCACCTTACACCTTAGAGTGTGGAAGGGCAAAGTGGCTGGCCCAGGGCCGCACAGCTAGCAGGGGATGGAGCTGGGGTTGCGCCAGGTGGCCGGTCTGCATTCTAGCCCCTCTGCTGTAGGCAGACCGGGTGGGAGGAAGTGAGAATGTCCCAGATGTTCCTGCTAAGATTAATTTTTTTAATCAAAAAAAAAAAATCTCAGGGAGGATCGGAGGGGTTTAAACCAGGACTGAGGCTGTAACCACAACTTCACACCTGAGAGGCAGCTGGGGCGCACCAGGGCTGGGTGGGGTGGGATGTCCACGTGTCCACACGGGCCCTACTGCTGCCACCAAAGGGGCCCCACCAGCTCCCAAACACTCCACGCACAGCCCCAAGCCCTGTCTTTGCTCATGAGGCTCCCCCTGCAGGAATGCCCCTCTTACGCTCCCCACCCCAGTTACAGCCCGGTCCTTCCAGCCAGCCAGTTCCTCAGCCCCACCCCGCAGCTGTGTTTCCCATGTTGTCATTCTGTTGTGGCAGTTAACATCCTCCCCTCCCTGGGCCCTCCTATTTACTCCACAGGCAAGTTTTGTAGATCCCGTCTCCGAATGACCTCTCAAGCCCATTCACCTCTGCACTTCCCTGCCACAGCCCTGGTCTGGGCCACCACCATCTTCTTCCGGACCGATGGCCCCACCTCTTCCCTCCGTCTCTCCCCATACCGTGAGTAGTGTGATTTTTTAAAAAATGTAACCAGGACCACGGTACATAGTCGTTTAAGATCTGACAGTGGTTTCCACTGTGCTGATAGAATCCAAATCTCTGCCAGGGCTCACAGGGCTGAACCCACCCCATGGACGCCTTCAGCTCCAGCAGTCCCTATGCGGTCCTCAGACGCACTGATTCCCTGCCCACCTCAGGGCCTTTGCACGTGCCATTCCCTTGACCTGGACTGATCAGTTAGTCGGGTCTGAAGGTCAGCTTCCTAAAGCCAGGATGTGGCCCCTGAATAGAGAGGAGCTAACGCCAGCTCCTGCCTTGGAGAGGGGCCCAGGATAGCAGTGGCTTTTGGCACGAGGTAGGGAAGAGTAGAGCACCAGTGCACCCCATTCCAGGACACCGGGTGAGTGCAGGTGAAGCAGGTCTTGCACTGCAGCAGCCAGGCCGACCCAGCCCAGCGCCTGGGTTGGGAGCTGGGGGAGTTCCGTGGAGCACAGGAGCACGGATCCCCAAGGAGCCCACTCCTCAGCGGCCTCCGCTCCCTGACACGGTGATGATGAGGGTGAATGGTGGAATCCGGGAGGCTGCACCTCTGCTGGGGGTCATGGGGACAGCCAAGGCCAAGCAGCAGCAGTGGCACAACAGGGGTGCTGACTGCTGGCCAGGCAGAGACAGGGCACGCTGAATGCCCAGCGTAGCCATGGGAACAGCAGGGCTGGGGGCCTCCCCCCCACCCACGGGCTTGGCATGTTCCCATGTGAGGAAGGCTGGAGCCGAGGAAGGAGCCAGAGGCAGTCCAGTCACCCAAGGGAGTGGCAGGGAGTCCACTTGTCCCTGGGGCCATGGTCCTTCCGGTGGCGGGTGTGGTCCAGGGTTCTGAGCCCCAGCCACCTCTCAGAGGCTCTGGCCACCTGGAGCTCACGTTCTCCCTCCTCCACGACACACATCTCCCAAGTCTGAATGCAGCTGGCAGAGGCCCCTGCTAAGGGCTGAATTGTGGCCCCCCAAATTCATATGTTGGCGTCCTAAGCCCTAATACCTCAGGATGTGACCTTATTTTAAGATAGGGTCTCTAAAGAGGCGATCAAGTTAAAATGAGGTCACTAGGGTATGCTCTTGCCAATGACCAGTGTCCTTATAAAAAAAGGGAAGTTGGGACACAGAGACAGACTCGCACAAGGGGAGGGAACATGATCCGAAGAGACACGGGGAGCAAATGGCCAACTTCTAGCCGAGCAGAGAGGCCTGGGACAGGTCCCTCCCTCACAGCCTTCGGAAGGAACCAACGCTGTGGACACCCTGATTTCAGACTTGCAGCCTCCCAAACCGTGGCACTGCGTCTCTGTTGTTTAAGCCTCCTGTTCTGCGGTGTCTTGTGCCCCCAAGGACCCAGCACCCCTGCCTCCAGCTCTGCTCCTCACTCTTCCCTGGGTGGTCCTCCGGCGACCTGCTGGCCGTTCACCACGCTGCCCCACCACATCCTCTGGGTCGCTTGGAGCCATGGAAAGCAAGGCTAAGAGCAGGCTGCTCTCTCAGCACAACACGAGCGTGAGGACAAACAAATGCGCCTCTCTGAATGTCACCCTCTCTGAACCTCAGTCTCGTCATCTTTAAAACAGGTATGTCATCGTCTTACCTCTCCCCCTGGGTTATTATGAATAGTAAAATAGCGATGATTTGCCATCTGTGAAAATCCTCTTGAAGTCATAGAGTACCGAGTGAAGTCATTTTGTCATGTCCGGTAACCACCCATCCCATCCCACCGTGCGCTCGCACTGAACTGACTGCCAGTGAAGCCTCAGTGCCTTTTCCACTCTGTGCCGGAACACGTCTCCCCGTGCCCTGCTTGTAAAGTTGCCTCTTTGGTCTCAAGAACGGACCCGTGTTTATTGCCAGTAGTATCTTGTAAGAATCAGCCCGTTATTCTGGCTGTCAAGAGCTTTTGAATCTCAGTTCGGTCATCCGACGAGGTGACCACCCTTTCCAGCTGCGCGTGGTTCCAACGTGCGCCCAGTAAGCATGACCGTCACTCTCCACCCGCGTCTGTGCTGCACCCTTTGGGCTTCGTCTTCAATTCTTAGCGGATTTACCCGAATGTAGTAACACCCGGCCAGGGCTGCGCCAGTGTGTCGTGTCAGCAACTTGACATCCGCCACAGGGGGGGTGTTCACACCACGGACTCAGACCGCTGCTCCCCTCCCTGCCCTACAGGAGCCGGCTGTTAAGCGTTTGCCAGCACACCTCTGCTCCAGCCCGTGTTTACATGTCATACACGCTCAAGATATTGGGAGGCGCTTGTCAGACACCTCCAAAGTAACACATGTACCTTCGTGGAGCTTAGCCTACAAAACAGTTCCATATGCGTTATCTAATTTGCTTCTCTCAGCACCCCAGGCAGGTGAAGGGATGGATATTTCTATATCCAATTTATAGACAGGAACACAAGGCTGAGAGAGCTCTTTTTAGGCTACCATCCGACTGCTCCCCTATTGCTTATCAAAACTACCCCAAAGTCTTTCCACAGTCACCGCTCTGGGCTTCGAACACAGGCAGGTTGAGAGGTGGATCCTACGGCAGCCTGGCCTCCCCACTAGCAGAGGTCGCTGTGGATGAATGAGCGATGCTGCTCAAAGTGAAATCATGAGTCTATTCTTGGGGGGAGGGTCCTCGAGTTTCTGACAAGGCTCTGCGTTTCATTTATAATTTCGTTGTTAACAAGGAAACTAATAAAAGTGACAGCAACTCCCAATACGATGCTTCTCAAACTGGGGCCGTTGACACCTGGGGGGCCCTGAGTTTTCAGTGAGAAACACTGGTTTGCTTTCTGGAGTAGGGGACAGAGAAGACATTTGCCAGGTGATGGGGTAAGGAAAGCTCAAGGTGGGTGTCACAGACTGGGCAGGGCAGACAGGGCTTGCTCAGCCCTCACTGAGTCTCAAACATTTTGATTAGGCACCAACCTTAACAGTTGGGAGATTTCACATAAAAAGCCAGATTTCCAGAATCTCTTAAAAAATTAGAAATCTGGCAAGACCAGACCACCAATACTCTTGGAAACAATCACATGGAGCTGTGGAGGGGCAAGAGCTCTGCAATCCACCCCAGCCCCTCCCCATTCCCTGCCTCCAGGAGTTGCAAACTCAACCATCTCTCTAGGTGCATGGGCACCCCGGCTTTGCGTAAGATGCTAAGTAAGTAGCCTTTGACCTTGAGCCTCAATGCTGGGAGTGCCAGAGGCAGGGCAGGGCTGGGGCTGTGCACAGAAGTGGCTTCTTGTCCCTGTGAAAGGCCTGCAGTCTAGGCACAGCATACCTCTGAGGGCCACATGCAGTGGACAGACCCCAGCTGGGACTCTTGCCCTGACCACTGGGAACATGACTTAACTCTGTGCTTGCAGAGCCTCATCTGAAACGTGAAGGTGACTCTAACACATTCACCAGCGGTGTTGTGGTCAGGATAAATTAGTGAAACCATATGAAATTCTTGAAGCAATTCTTAAAACTCACAATAAGCCTCAGTCCACACCAGCGGCTGTCACTGCGCCGCAGCCTGCGTCACTCTCTCACTTCCTGCAGGTGACCGTGTTCCGCCTTGGCTCTCAAATCAGAGGTGCCGCTAGGAAGAGGGGCTGGGGGTCGCGCTGGGGGGACTGGCGACGGGCCACGGCCCACCAATGGGCGCACTTTCAAAAGTATCTCGGAGATGGGGGTGGGGTGGTGATAAAGAGGGAGTTAGAGGGGAAACTGAGGCAAGAAAAGCAAAAGCACAGGGATGCTTCCTGCAGGGTGGGGTGTGGGGGGTGGAGTGGGAGTTTGTAGACCTGAAGGTGGAGTTCAGCTTCTCCTCCTGGTACGGAGGGCGGAACGCAGGCTGAGAGAGCGCCCTGGCACCCCTGCACCTCCGGCAAGCCCACCCACCGGGCCTGCTGCTGATTCAGCTGCCCAGCCAGGGCCAGTCTGTCACAGCCCACCTGGAGCACCTCCAGAGGGCCACAGGGCTCTCCCCGGACCTGCCGGCTCACCCTTTCTTCCTCCAGTTAAAACTTTATTAAAGGCAGGCTGGGCTCAGTGGTTCACACCTGTAATCCTAGCACTCTGGGAGGCCGAGGTGGGAGGATCGCTCAAGGTCAGGAGTTTGAAACCACCCTGAGCAAGAGTGAGACCCCGTCTCTACTAAAAATAGAAAGAAATTAATTGGCCAACTAAAAACATATATAGAAAAAATTAGCCGGGCATGGTGGCGCATGCCTGTAGTCCCAGCTACTCGGGAGGCTGAGGCAGGAGGATCGCTTGAGCCCAGGAGTTTGAGGTTGCTGTGAGCTAGGCTGATGCCACGGCACTCACTCTAGCCCAGGCAACGGAGTGAGACTCTGTCTCAAAAAAAAAATAAAAATAAAAAATAAATTAAAACTTCATTGAAGGCAAAGAAGGCAGGCCTCTCGCAGCACAGACCGCACCAGCCCGGATGGCTCTGCCGTCTGGGAGGGTGAGCTAAACCTAAGGCACTTGGATTGGAGCTCCCAGGCACGGGACGGGGAGAGTGAACTTCGAGGCTTCCAGCATACAGGCTGGGACCTGGAACCAAGGGAGGCATTGGTGGCATGAGAGGGTGCTCTGGGGTCCACAGATGACACCTGTGGCAGGGCAGTGCTGAGCATCATAATTTAAGCCATGCGGGAGTGGGGCGGCCTTGGCATTCGTCATT
This sequence comes from Mirza zaza, assembly GCA_008750895.1. NCBI lineage: Eukaryota > Metazoa > Chordata > Mammalia > Primates > Cheirogaleidae > Mirza > Mirza zaza. Next base: position 33,864 of record VSMD01034272.1, read on the forward strand.
CACTGCAGTGCAGGCTGCAGCGGGCACTGTGCGTAGGGCTCAGCACTCACCACTGCTCTGGGTCCCTCCACACAGGCCGGTGCCCGTGTCACAGGGCACACTCGCTGCCTTCCCCCTCGGCCCAGCTGGAAAGGGACAGAGCTTACCTTCTAATACAAGCCCCTGTGCCAACACCCGGCCTCCACACCGCGCAGCTGTCCCCAGGGCGCGTGGGCAAGGAGGAGCTGCAGGAGCCGGGCTGGGGTTCCCGGGAGAGACCCAGGCCCAGGGAGAGCCGCCCCCCAATGTCGAAGGTGGCTAACTGGCTTGGGGCAGAAAGGGGTTTGTTCTCTGAAACTCTGACTGGCTAAACCAAGGTCAGAGGAAGCAGGGCTGAACGCAGGGTGCGGCAGCTGCAGAAGGACCAGGGCAAGCTGGAGGGCAAGGGAGCCCCACCAGGGGGAATGGAGGGCCAGGCCAACGGCGCAAAGGGGGCCCTGGGGCTCAGGCTGGAATCAGCTGTCGAAGCCCCCTCCTCCTGTGTCCCCGCTGCCTCGGGCATTTGCTCACCGTTTAAGACATACTTTCCTGTACTGTGCGGAGCAGGACGGGTGCACTCCTGGCCTTTAAGGAGCGCTACAATTAAATATTTAAATTTTTGGTGTGTGCTACAAGACATAAGAAAGTGGGACTTCACACCCAACCGGGAGTAGGAGAAAGTCTCCCTGGAAGGAGTGGCACCCAGCTGGGACTTGGAAGAGGAGTGGGGTAGCAGGCCCGGGCGGGGCGGGGGGTTGCAGGTAAAAAACGGAAGGGCAGGTGTGACGGCGCTGGGCCGTGGGACCGCAGCCCTGAGGAAGGTGGAACCGACTGGGTCTGTGGCTGCCCTGGTGGGTCGAGGTCCGGTGGAGGGGGTGAGGCCGAGTGTGGGGCGCCCATTTAGGGGCAGAAGACAACAGCGCCATGGACTAGGCTGGTGATGTGGGGAAAAAGAAGTGGATGGAATTGAGATATATTTAGAAAATAAAATCAAATAAAAGGCCGTGGCAGTAGTTCCGATGGAGATGAGGAAGGGGGTACTGTCAAAGGTCTCCCCCAGATCTGGATTTGAGCATCGATGTCAATGTGGCGGCCCCACCTCACTGCCGTGGGAACCCTACTCCTTTGTCTTCATGCGTTCACAGGGAACTCCCCTATTCCCCAGGAGAGAAGACTCGAATAATCCTCCTTCCCCGCTCCCCACCCTTTTTCCTCATCAGAGGAGGCTGTGACACCCTGAGGACAATCCCTGTCCCGGGTGGGGTGAAGGTGTTGCCGTCAGCCCGGTGGCCAGGCCTTCTCTCCTGGGCAAATCCGTCCCAGGCTGGAACACCCCTGTTCCCGCTGCAAACCTAGCTTAGGGCGCAGGACCCACCTTCTATTCCTACATTTGAGCCCCGGGTTCAAGCCTCTCTCTCCAGTCCCGCTTTCCCTGCAGGTAAGTTACTACATCCCGGACACGTGTGCCTGTTTCTCAGAGGGTTCAGGACCTTTGGGATGAAGAGTGGGACTGGCCCTCCTTACACCCAGAGACGTGCTGACGGAGTTCTTTATTTTCTATGAGGATTTGACCCCCACCTGGGGAACATGGCTCTGTATTTAATTCCTGATTTTAAATAAACCTTCCTGCTGCCCAATATTTATTGGAAACCAGGTTGTAAATATTAACATAGAGCAGATTTCCTGAAGGTAGCAATGCGTTCCTCTAGTTGCTCTGAATTTTGTCTTTGGATTAAGCAAAATCAGCAATATTTATACAGCTGGACAGTATTGTGTTGGTCCTTGCCTTGGCCCTGGGAAACTATTATGACATCCTTGAGGTCACTGTTCGACTTGTCACACAGTATCCCCTCCACGTCCTCATATGGAGAGATTTGACTTATCACGGTCTCAGGGCTAGAAATCATAGAGATTTGAGCGAGTGGTTTGATTTCTATCTTATGGACAGGGTGAGTCACGTGACTGCTCTTCTCTCCTGCTGGCGGCAGGGGTCCCAGGACCTCGTGGTTTGCATTTTGTGCAATCCTCATCCTTAGCTGCCCCATAGTCTCCCTGCTCATTTCTCCTCCGTCCCCATTTCCTCACTGTGTGCATCTTTGCAAACCGCCTCAAACCCTTTTTGGAATGAGGTGGAGTGTCCGTCCATCCTCCTGGTCATCCTCTCTCTCCACCTCTCCCCTTCACTACCAGCGCACTGCTCCTCCCTCCAGGCCCCAGAATGTTCTTCCATCTGCAAAAAGGGTTCACATGGGAGGTGATGCAAGTTTGTAAACTGCAGTAAAGGCAGTGTGGGGTTCGTGCACATAAGGCACAGTCTCAAAGTCCCTGAAGTTTAGGTCACAAGGCGTGGGAAGTAAGTAAACAGAACACATTATCCCCAAAGGTGGGCCTGGCTGAAGGGACCAACAACTCCGCCGTATGGCCCCTGTGGGTTCCAAGGGCCTGCGCATCCCTCACCAGCAAGGAACACCAGGGGACACAGCCACAGTCCCACAGTCCCTCAGCCGCGTGCCCATCAGGAGCAGGCTGGCCTCAGCTTGGCCTCTCGGTCGCAGCAATTTCAGAGGGCCCAGGATCCAGCGCAGCTGAGAGCCTTTGCCTATCCTGTCCCTGCAGCTCAGCCTCCTCCTGGTGACACCTCCTCCCAGTGACACCTCCAGCTCATCACTCCCAGCTCATTACCTCCACCACTCAGCTCGCTGGCAATCACACCACAAGTGCGCAGGGTGAGGACGGGCTCCAGCTGCCGCTCGCTAGACGCCAGCACGGCCGCGCCCGGCTCGTCAGCACCCAAATGCCCACACGAGCCCCAGCCTGCAACCGCGCTGAATGAAGGACCACGTTATGTTGACGTGACTCCAGAATAAAGTGCCAGACTTCACCTGGCACCTCACCCTCATCATCTCACCACCCGGGGGCTGGGCTCCTGATCCCCCAGGAATCCCCTCATGACCAGGCGCCGCTCTGGGATCAGGGTCACCAGGAGGTACCCAGTTCCCCCGGTGCCCCAACTCCAATCCTCCCAGGCCTCCCCCACTGCACAGCCTTCGTGGGATCACCTCCTTCCGGAAAGGTCTAGAACAGCCCAGGTACCCACCTGGTGCCCCGGAGAGCCCCTTTAGGGCTTGGCTCAGTGAGTCCCAAATAGGCCACCATTTATGGGGACTCACCATGTGGGGGCCCAGCTCAGATACACCTCCCAGGGAGCTCAGCTGCCCTGCACCGGCCCTCCCCATCAGACAGCCCAGAATGTTGGCGTGCTTAAGTCTCAGCCCTCCGGTCCAGGAAGAGCAGGTTTAATACACTAGTTTGCACCTTTTCTTTATGAATCTTTGTTAAAAAACCAACTACCACAAACCCCAAGAGGCCCACGCCTCACCTAAGGTGCTGGTCAGGTTATGTGGAAGGGGCGAGACCTCCACCTGGGGGCCTTGACTTCCCAGGTGGTGGCCCAGGCCTTCAGGTGTGGGGCTGGGCATTCCCCACCAACCGTGCTTGTTTCCTCGGTGACCGGCACCAGGTGACCTGCGCTCACTGCCACCTGTATTGGTCTAATCCTCTGGGCCAGACCTCGCCCTGCACCATTCTGCCTGGGCTGGGACACAGCCAGGGGAAGGGGGTGGGGGGTCATAGAGAGGGGAACAGGGCTGTGACTGGCATTCAGAACAGTGGGCAGGAGGGTGAGTTCCTCTGCCCTCTTCTGAGGAAGAGGCGGAGAAAGGCACTCTCCTCCTGCTCACAGCAGCAGCGCTCCCCAAGCCCTCCCCACCCCCGCTGATAGCCACGGGCACCTTTCCAGGGCTCTCCTCCCCAGAGCCCTGAGGCCCGCTCATCTGTGGCCCCGCTCATCTGTGGCCCCTTCTGCTCAGACCACCAAGGCTGCAGGTCCTGAGGGCAGCGACTGGGCCCCCTTATACCTGGAGGCCCTGACAGCACCCAGACTGCTACTAGTCACTCCCACAGGTAAGGCCATCCAGAGCGACAGGTGGGGCTGGGCCGGCAGAGCTCAGGCCAGACTTCAGCTTCAGACCTGGCTCCAACCCCCGCCCATGACGGCTACCGGTGCCGGTGCGTGCGGCTCTGGGGCAGGCGGCTTTTCTGCCCAGAACCTCAGTGCACCCTTCAGGACAAGGGAGGACTGACATGGGACTAGCTGTCCTCTTCTCACTCTTCAGGGAGGAGGCTTAGGAGGTCCAACTGCTGTGCCACGGCCTGAGAGCGCACCTGAGCTCGAGGTCCACCTGTGGCAGGGCAGGGCAGGGCCGGCTCCCATGGAGGCCACAAAATAGGCTGCCACCCCCACCTACCCCCGGCCAAGAACAAACCCCCACCTTGGGCGCTGCAGGGCTTTTAGAGGTTTGCACAGCGCATTTCAGGATGGGTTTCTGAGCCCAAGTTGTACCAGGGGCCAGCAGGTTCCGGCCAGCAAACAGAGAGCACGTGGTGGCGGTGTGTGTGCAAGTGCACACGCATGCGCATAGGGTGGGGGGAGGAAGCGGAGCAAGCTAGAGCCCCAGACCATTCACATGAACCAAAGACCTGGCTTCAGACTAGCTTGTCCCTGGCTCAGGAGTGGCTTTGAGAGGCAGGACCTAGGGGTGCCAGGAGGTGCAGGGACGCTCAGCACGAGGGAGTGCAGGAGTGAAGGGAAGGGCATAAGTGACAGATGTCAGCAGGGTGACGGAGGGATGAGAATACACACTGCTGTGAGCACGGGCTGGGTGAGAGCTGGCCGACTCAGCCCCAGAGCTCCTGCTCCTGGGCTGGCAGGGCAGGGAGTGCCTACCTGTACCACGGTGGGGGGGTGCTGAAGGCCTGGAGTCATAGATGGCAGGGTCCTGCAACTGGAGAGTCATCCGGTGCCCCCTTGGGGCCCGGGCCCGGAGCCCACCTCGCCTGCAGCACCAAGGGCCATTCTGAGGATCTGAAAGGAGAGGCCAGACCCTGAGCCCCAGGGCAGACTAAGAGGGCCTCGGGAGGCTGGGGAGGACGCCAAGCTCCCTGGAGAGGAGGTCTGAGGAAGAAACAGGAGGCTGTGCAGCAGGGGACCAAGACAGAGGGGGCCTTCGAGGGCCAGCCTGGAGCTGGGGTGGCCCGGGAAGGGCACAGGGTGGGAGCAGTGTGTGCTAGAAGCAGACAGAGACTGGCCCTAGGGTCCTGCTGGACAGAGAGCTAGAAAGACAAGAGCAGGGACCCCGGCAAAGCCCTCGCCCTGACAGGGGAAGGCAAGTTCGGGGGTGTGGCTATGGGTGGAGGGGACAGCTGGGCGTTGGAGGTGAAGGCCAGAAGGCCAGATGACGCAGGCCAGGATGGGGACTGTGGCCTCTGCAGCCCAGGGGCGTGAGGAGTTCAGGGCAGGCAGGTAGTCTGCCTGGGTCATCATTGCCTGCTGCGTGGCTGCCTTCCCGGCTCAGCCCGCACCTGGCCCTGCCCACTCGCCTCCCTGCTGGAAGAGCAGGAAGGCCTTGGCTGGGGGGGACCCAACTTCTGAACTGAAGTCCCTGGGCAGTGGGTGGGCATGGGGCTAAGGAAAGGGCAGCTCCACAGGTGTGGGTCGTGGGTCAGGTGGGCTCGAGAGTGGTTCAGGGGCCGTGTAAGCCACGCAAGCAAAAGGTGGTGCTGGCCAAGGGTCAGCTCTGAGCAGGGCGAGGGAAGAGCGGAGGCTGGGGGAGGGACCAGGTGGTATGGCTGAGCGGGAGGGGCAGATGAGGAGAGGAAGGTGCCAATGGGGGGGTCACTAGTCCAGGGCTGAGGGGAGGTGTCCTGCAAGAAGGTGGAGGCAGAGGGACAACCCGAATGGGAGAGAGGTGTCCGGGGAGGAGGATGCCAAGTAGAGACAGGGAAGGTGCCAGGCAGGGGAGGGAGGGAGGGTGCCAGACAGGGGGAGTAGGAAGCAGAGCATGCCAGGCAGGAGCAGGTTGGGAAGTGCTCGGCAGGGGGGAGGTGACAGGCAATGGGAGGAGGGTGGTGCCAGACAGGGAGAGGAAGAGAAGGTGCCAGGCAGGAGGGTGCCAGACAGGGGGAGGAGGGGAAGTGCAGGTGGAGGGAGGATAGGAAGGTACCAGAGAGGGACTGAGGGGAAGATGCCAGGCAGGGATGAGGAGGAGGAGGTGTCAGAGAGGGGCTGGATGGGAGTTTGCCAGGCAGGGAAGGGTAGGAAGCAGAGGTACCAGGCTGGGTGGGGGAGCAGCGCACCTCTCTAGGTGCCAGGCGGGGGGATGGAGAGTCAGGAGTAGGGGAGATACTGGGAGAGGAGGAGGGGGGGAAGATGCCAGGAAGGGAGAAGGGGGATGCCAGGTAGGGAGGAGGGGAAGTGCCAGGTGAGGGGAAGGTGCCAGGCAGGGGAAGGAGGGGATGCCAGGCAAGGGGGAAGGAAGAGATGCCAGGCGGGGAGGAGAAGGGATGCCAGGCAGGGGGAGGAGGGGAAATGCCTGGCAGGGGGAGGAGGGATGCCAGGCAGGGGGAGGAGGAGGATGCCAACAGAGGCGAGCGGGTACTGCCAGGCAGGGAGGGCGGGGGCGCCGGCGCAGCGCGGCCGGGCGGCGTCCTCGCCAGGGGCCGTGGGGCCGCGCGGCGCGGGTCGCTCACCTGCTCCCCCGGGACCCCGGCCCGGAGCGCGGCCGCCCGCTCCCGGCTCCGCGCTCAGTCGGCCCGGCGCCTGCGCCGAGGCAGCCCGGAGAGGGGGAGGCGCAGGGAGCGTCTGCAAAGAGCGAGGAGCTTAATAACGAGTTAGGGATCGGAGCAGGAAGCGTCGCCCCACCCGTCAGTCTGTGTGTGATCGCCTGCTCTGAGCCCCGCTGCGGGCCCTTGCCGGTACATACGTGTGTCTTAGATCTGCACATGCATCTGCACGCCCACGACTCACACACGCAGGCAGCATCCTATGTGGCCGCCGACATCAGCTACACTAGGACCACATACACACATAAGCACACACGTGGGCACACACACAAACACGCACATGCACAGGTGTGCACACACACCGATTCAGGCAGAGCATCCTTTGTGGCTGCAGACACATCTACAGCAGGTCCACACACACACACGTCCCAACACATGCCCTGGGAATGTGTTCCCTGCCAGGCTCTCGCTAATGACAATCCTACCCGCTTTATGCACTTAACACTTGGGCAGCTTGGAGAAGCCCTTTTCCAACTTCCAGCCAGCCAGGC
>VSMD01034274.1:0-13156 GCA_008750895.1 Mirza zaza
CAGAGTCTCACTTTGTTGCCCAGGCTAGAGTGAGTGCTGTGGCGTCAGCCTAGCTCACAGCAACCTCAAACTCCTGGGCTCAAGCAATCCTGCTGCCTCAGCCTCCCAAGTAGCTGGGACTACAGGCATGTGCCACCATGCCCGGCTAATTTTTTCTATATATATTTTAGTTGGCCAATTAATTTCTTTCTATTTATAGTAGAGATGGGGGGTCTCGCTCTTGCTCAGGCTGGTCTCGAACTCCTGAGCTCAAATGATCCGCCCACCTCGGCCTCCCAGAGAGCTAGGATTACAGGCTTGAGCCACCGCGCCCGGCCTGTTCACAAGTATTTATTGCATGACTTAGCTGTATAAAACTTACTTTCAGATGGTAACCTATGCCTCTTTAAATATTGCTGGATTGAGAGGTTATATGTTTGTCCAAGGCCAAGTTTATATACACTTGTTTATGTAAAAGTAGAAAACTTTAAGATTTATATAAACTAGTTTATATAAAATTCTACATAGAATAGAAAAAGTAGAATTGAATATTACTGACCCTGTTGGACTACTAATGTAGTAACTAGTTTTTCAACAAAGCTATAGTAGAGATCCAACTATTCTATAAGAATAAAAAAATGAATTTTCAAATTATATAGATTTAGATATAACTGAAGCTTTCAAAGTACTAGTAACATCCTTTTATGACCAAATGCAGTATCTTGTAAACTTCCCACTCTTTATATGTACTAAATATGTAAGCAAGACACTTAATTCAATTTACATTTTTATGTGTTTAAAATGATGTTATCGAAACTAATTTACTTGAATATGATTTTTAGGATGAAATAACCAATCCTCCCATCCCCCATGGGTGCCTTCTAAAAAATATATCTCAAATTGTTTATAATTTTACAAATCAAAATGCCACAAAATTATTTTTGATAGGCTAATGTAATACTGCCATAGTACCTGACATAGTTCAAAGTTAATACTGAATGAAAAACAAAATTAAATCTGTACATAAGTATGAGAAATATAATAGCTAGCTACTTAACTCACCCTCTAAAGAACTACTATTTCATTTACTATATCAATTAAGAATTTCTCATATTTAGTACTTAAACAGGAAATTAGTAACAAATTTTAAAAGAAACTATAAAAGTTTTTTAAAAAGGCATATTTTTAATATAAAGTTCTTTTATAGGATTCATCACTCTTTTAAATACTATTTCTAATAAAAATAACATGGAATGCCTTTTTAGATACAAGATTGCTGCTAATTTTCCTATAAAGACAAAAGTAACCTAGAACATTATATTAATAAAGTTTCCAGTTTCTAATTTGTTTCTACTTGTAAATTTGGTTCTAATTGTGGCTTTCTTACCATCGTGAGGCTGTATAACATAATGACTTCCTCCAATATAGTCTGCAGAGATTCCTAGTTGAGAAGCATCTGTTGTAGAACTGTCACCATCCATCTATGAGGAAAAACAGATTTTCAGTACTCTTCAATAAAAGTTGTACTAATAGAATAGATGCAATGCTCACAAACTGTCACAGGGTGAGTCAATTACATTTTTCATAGCTTTAGCTTACTAAAAGAAAACATTTATATTTCTTGATTTGGAAACTTTTCCATAATTTGCCAACTATTCAAGATTTCCCTATCCATCTTCCATAAGTGAAAAGCATAAGACCAACAGGGAAACAAAATAAGGAAATGAAACTAAAACATATGCCTTTCTTTTTGACTGCGCAATCTCCAAATATAGTACATACAAGCAACCTTGACTTACAACCTAATTTAGCCCTAGAATGACAATAAAAGCCAAAATCAGCTTAGTAAAGTCAGGTGCAGTGGCATGTGCCTGTAATCTCAGCTACTAGGGAGGCTGAGGCAGGAGAATCGCTTGAGCTCAGGAGTTTAAGACCAGCCTAGGCAACAGAGTGAGACCCTGTCTCTAAAAAAAATCAGCTTAGTAGTCAAATGGAAATCACTTATACCATCACTTTCGGCTCTACTGTTAAAGCCTTATTTTCCTAGGCAAACCCTTTTGCTCCTGCTTCAAAATTCCTCTGCTATCCCACAAAAATTAAAAAATAGATGATGTCTCTGTTCAAACTGTCACTTGGTATAGGAAACATGTAGATCCCCTGCACAATTCCATACCCATGCAACCCAAAAGTACACCCATGTTTTGAATGGGCCCATTTCCTCTGATTCTAGTCAAAGGCTAATTTTTCTCTTCCCCTTACCCCCTAAAATTTTAGATTCTTTAAAGAAAAAAGAAGGGATTGGGGAGATTGGAGATCTGTATATAAAGATAGGAAAATTATAACCATAGACAAGAGAGTTAAAGTGACTATTTTCAAAGAAGTCTGCCTAATTAATTTTGCTTAGAGCTAAAATAATTCTGAGGGAAAATCAAGAAAAAAGTAGCTCATAAGCCTTGAACTGGCTCCATTCAATTTCACCAATATGGCAGATCCAGGAAGATCTGCTTTGCAAATACTATTAATACTATTCAAAACAATAGGGGACTGGCTATCTGTGAGTAAAAAATTTAAAACGTATTATCTCAATAAAAAGTGCAGTAAAAATTAAATATAATTCATACATACTTTCAGGTGGAACAAAGAGACACTTAATCCTTTATTAAGGCCCAGGACCTAGCACAAACTTAACGTTATTAATTGCAAAATTTTAGTCCTCGTATAACATGTCTTCTCCTCCATCTCTGTTGGATTTTTGTCTCATATTAAAATACTGGGCTAGTTTCCATGTCTTTAATAACATGGCATTTCTTTCATGCATCTGGTGACTATTATGTGTAATTTTTAATTGTAGATATAGATACATTTCCATAATTTGTAGTTGTTTTAAGGGGTAGAAAACAGAATTCATATACCTTTAATAATCAAAGCACAGGATACCTACTAATACGTTTAAGTAGCCTGTAAGCGGTAAATGACAAAGTCAGTGACCTGATTCTGACTCTTCTACTAATCCCCTGAAAACATGCATCCCTGCCAGTTAAATGTACTATGTAAAATGGAAATATCAATACTACCCTCCCCATCTTAAACTAATATAAATGAATGTGAAACACTGCCCCAATATAAAATGCTATTAATATCTTGATCTTAAAATGCTAACAAGAAGATACTAGGAGATAAGCCTTTAATGGATATAACAATGGATTTATTAGCCATGAAAGAATGATCAATTAGGATAGTTGTGAGTTGACTAGGTTTTACAATGACCTAATGAAGATCAAGGTGCAGGAGACAGACCAAGGTGGTTGTTTACAAACCTACAAATGAAAACAAAGCTTTCTGGGGGGTTGAGAGGGGAGGCAATAATAGAAAATCTTTTCTAAATGAAATGTTCACAGGATACTGTAAGTCTTTTTTCAAATTAGCTTATGAGCAGGACACTGTTCAAATACTAAGGTGGGTCTGAGAGATGAATTAATTTCTAAATATAACACAAAAAAAGTATTAAAGGCAAAAAGTTTAAATCATATTCTCTTGTCATGCACTGGAATTAGCAGCAGGATTATCGTTTTCACTAATAGCATTAGCTTCTCTAAACCTCAGTCTTCTAAAAATGAAGGTAAGAAGTATTTCATAGAGTTGTCAGAATTAAATAAAGACTAGAAAGCTGCTAAGAGCAGTGCTTGGCACTTAGCGTACCCCATAGACATTCCATCGAATCCTCCCTCCTTTGACGAGAACCCGCACATCATCTGCTTAACTGTATGTGTCTCTGTTCCTTAAACTTTAGCTCTTGTCATTTTACACCTTCTGTCTTCCTCTCATCTTTCTATCATTAAAATCCCACCATAGGCCAGGTGGTGGCTCACGCCTGTAATCCTAGGACTCTGGGAGGCCAACAAGGTGGGAGGATCGCTCAATGTCAGGAGTTTGAGACTAGTCTAAACAAGAGCGAGACCCCTCATCTCTACTAAAAATAGAAAAACATTAGTTGGGCGTCGTGGTAGGAGCCTATAGTCCCAGCTACTTGGGAGCCTGAGGCAAGAGGATCACTTGAGCCCAGGAGTTTGAGATTGCAGTGAGCTATGATGATGTCGCTGGCACTCTAGCGGCGGTGACAGAGTCAAAAAACAAACAAACAAACAAAAAATCCTACCTAGACTTTAATCCCAGATTCCTTCTGGAATCTTTCTTATTTATCCCATTCTACAATCCAAAAACTAATGTTCCCTTCTTTGAAGCTCCATGGCACTTGGAATCTTTCATTCAATAAATAAGCTTAATCTTTGATGCTTAGAATATGCTAGCCATTCTCCTATATATAAGGAATGATGGAAAAAAACTTGCTAGTTACACCATAGGTCTAAAACCTCCTACAAAAATTTATAAAACAGATTGTAGATCATAAGTAAGCCAGCCAACAAATATTTACTGACTGAGTACCTAATATTTATCACGGCCATGCTATGTGCTGGTCACACAGCTGTCAACAACACACACAAGGTCTGTGTCCTCAACCTGCAGAGAAGACAAATGTTATGTAACCTAAGGCGGTGGCTGAGGGGGCAAAGAGCATAGCCTATTAGTTCTTCCAGGGCACAGGCTCTGGAATCGAATCCCCTAGTTTGAATTCCCTGCTACTTACTGACTGTGAGACCTTGAGCAAGCTGGATGAGAACAGGACTTAACCTCTCACAGGGCTCCTGTACAGGTTAGGAGATAATCCACATAAAGACAGCATAGGACAAAGGGAGCACTCATTAAATGTTATATATAGCTATTCAATAATTACAGATAATTAACTAATTGCTAGTGCCAAATACTAAGATAAATAAAGATGTTTTGTTACATGGTATATGAGCTTATTCCAAAAGGGACCTTACTAGTCTAAGGGGCCAAGAAAGGCTATCTTAGGAAATGACATTTAAACTGAGACTGGAAGATTAACAGAAATCAGTCAGGCAAAGAAAGTTGGGAAAATAATGTTCCAGGCAGAGAAAAACAAGAAATACAGTACTGGTGGATTGGAACGAGCCAAGTAGGAGCTAGATCAAGCAGTGCCTTGTGGATAAGCGCAAATCAAAGAATAGCTTTAAAGCAGAAGATCTTTTTTTAAAAGATCACTCTGGCTACAGTTCAGTACAGAAAATGAGCTGGAGGGGAGTAAGAACAGAGCAGAAAACTAGAGAGGACTATAATGCTACAGTTAGGGCAGGAATTCAGGCAAGATAATGATCACTCCAGCATTGGGTCCAGGATGACGGCACTGGAGATCCAGAGAAACAGAGCAACTAGAGAGCTTTCTCACAGGGAAAATCATTGAGACCTAGTGAGTGACTAAACAGACAAGAGGAAGGACCAAGAATAATGCTGGGATTCTCAGAGCATCGGAGAGGAAAGGAAGAGGTATGCTGGGCACCACAGAGCCTAGCTGAAGTTGATGACCATGCATTTACAGTGGCATCCACATGTCCAGATGTGGCACTTATAGGCCTGTATGAATGACACCAGAAAAGCTAAAGTGTCGCATTTCATCTAGGCAACAAAGAAGGAAAAGCACATAGGATAATGACAAGAGAATGGGTAAAATGATGAACTATTAGATCCAAGGGAATTGACAAATATGGACAAAGAGTAGTTAAATCCCATTAAATTAATTTTAATGACTATTCTAATTATTTAGTTGAACTGACAGTATTATTCTCTCTTTTTTTTTTTTGAGACAGAGTCTTACTCTGTTGCCCAGGCTAGAGTGAGTGCCGTGGCGTCAGCTTAGCTCACAGCAACCTCAAACTCCTGGGCTCAAGCAACCCTTCTGCCTCAGCCTCCCGAGTAGCTGGGACTACAGGCATGCGCCACCATGCCCGGCTAATTTTTTCTATATATATTAGTTGGCCAATTAATTTCTTTCTATTTATAGTAGAGATGGGGTCTCGCTCTTGCTCAGGCTGGTTTCAAACTCCTGACCTCGAGCAATCCGCCTGCCTTGGCCTCCCAGAGTGCTAGGATTATAGGCGTAGGCTACCACGTCCGGCCTGATAGTATTATTCTCTAAAATATTATATGAATAAGTGGTCAGCTGGCTAAGCTGATAAATTTTTATTCTATTTTTAATGTAGCAGTATTTAAATTATGCTAATAATCTGTTGCACAAATACAGTAAATAGTGCCCTTTTTAATGTTTATATTTATTGAATGCTTTCTAAATGTCGCATGCAATGTTCACAACCCTGTGAAGCAGGTGAGAAAACTGAGGTGTCTAAGACTAATGATTTGCCCAAGGTGACACAGTAAATGGGATTGAAATCTAGAGCCTCAGAAGCCAAGTACTTTGCCAGCTTACAAATTTCATTCCTGGTAGTTTTTCATACAGTCTTTCAGCCTAAAACTGTAATTTGTCCCCTTCAATTCTAAGTCTATTGATTATATATTGAAAACACTTAAAGGAGCTTCTCAAACAAGGTCAGAATTTGTGAAATTGTTAAACACACTAGACAGTGGTTAGTAGCACGGGCTCTTTGGAAAGACTGCCTGCGTTTTAAGCTTGGCTCCCCACTTACTATGTCTTTGAACAAGTTACTTACCATCCTCTTTTCTCCATTTTTAAAATGGGGTTGCTCTCAGAAGTTATTATATAAAAAGCACCTAGCAAAGTGCACAATACATAGAACTCAGTAAATGGAACCTAGTATTATTATTGTCCCTTCAAATACAGTTCTCTTCATTCTTTCCAGGCAGAGTTTTCGCTCTCATAACTTATCCTTTCACTTGTTCTCTGGATCCCATTTCGTTTACCTCTTTGAGGATAAGAAATAAGGATTCTTCATCTCTAATTTATCTTCACTCCTCCTTGCCAGCCTCTTCAATCTTCCTTAAATATGCTTAGTCTCCCTCATTAAACTCACAGATATACAGGTAGACATATAAAAACTTAATTCTGCTCCACACCTTATCTAGCTGTCATTCTTACCCTGACAGTTACTATACATACACCTCTTCATTCCTAAACTCCCTGACATGTGCTTTTTTGTTGTTGTTTTTTGCTTTTTTTTTATTTCAGCATAATAAGGGGGTACAAATGTTAAGGTTACATACATTGTTATTGCCTTCCCTCCCCCCTCCAGTCGGAGCTTCAAGCATGTCCATGCCCCCGACAATGCACAGCTTGTTAACCCCAACACAGTAGTCAAAGCACTCTTAAAAGGTGCCACCTGGCTTACACCTGTAATCCTAGCACTCTGGGAGGCCAACGAGGGAGGATTGCTTGAGGTCAAGAGTTGGACACCAGCCTGAACGAGAGCAAAACCCTATCTCTACCAAAAGTAGAAAAAATTAGCTGGGTGGGTGGCACACACCTGCAGTCCTAGCTACTCAGGAGGCCGAGGCAGGAGGATTGCCTGAGCCCAGGAGTTCAAGGTTGTAGTGAGCTATGATCACACATTGCACTCTACCCAGGGCAACAGAGCGACACTCTGTTTCAAAAAACAAACAAACAAAAAGCTGCCACTGATCTTATCTTCATCCTACTTGACTGTTCTCTACAGTGCTGGCTACTTGTGGCCCCACATTTATGCTTAGAATTCTCTCCTCTGTTGATATCCACAGCAATATATTTTCATGGTTTATTCTCCCCCACTCCCTAATTGTTAGTTTCATCCAAGATTATTGTTATCTCTTTCTTCTCTTACTCTCTTAATGAACTCACTAAATGTCACTTCTATGCTAAATCCCAAATCTACAACCAATATCCTACCTGTCACTCAAGCAACTCATGCCTGTAGAACATGTCTAATATCGCATCACTGCAAATTTAAGATATTAGGAAATGAAACTCACCTTCCTTTTTAACTACTGCAATTCTATTCTATTAAGAATAATGCCCTTCCACATTCTGCCAGGCTAAATATACCCACATCATCTTAGGTTCTTCCATCTCCTATAAGCTCTACCTCATCTATAATCTCCTTTAAAATGTCTCCTGGATATGCCCTCCCTTTCCTGTTTCCACTGGATTACTATATAACCAACCCACCTTAACATATTGTTTTAAGACTAATCTCACTACAACACTGTTTCTATAGCTCTTGAACCTATCCTAAAGATTCCTAAAGGCCTCCTACATCAAATTCAGACCTCATTTTCATGGCTTTAGGTGACCAGATCCCCACTTATCCTAATTCAACTTGTTTCTTACTCTTCTCTATCTTCTGGGATAATAAAAATCTTAGCACTATAATGTGCCTTATATAGGGATCACCAAATGTAGTTCTTTCATTTTAGGAGTGAAGCAAACCCAGCTCAAAGCAGCTGTGATGTCCAAGGTGACAGACACATAGTAGCAGCAGATCCAGAACTAACTATCCAGATGGGCCAAGTGTTATCTCCTTTATTACATTATCCTGTGGCATCTCCACTTGAACCATGCACCGCTACTCCCCATTCCCTCAATATAAGTTATTCATTCCTGCCTCCAGGCTTTTTGCTTTTGGTGACACCCTCCAATTATCCAAATCCCACCCATACTTTAAGGCTCAGTTTGAAGCCTACAGGCTCCCTCCACGACATTCCCTACTACCCAGGCTCACACCTCTCTTTTTTCCACCTCTACTGCACTTAGAGTCAGCATTTTCCATTTGGCACCTAACTGTCCTCTGAGTATTCAATTCAACTTAAGCCCTACCAGCTACACAGACAGCTCCTTAACAGCTGGGACAAGCTTTCTACTCTGTAGTCTCAACAGCACCTGGGGGCCCATGGTAAACATTTAATATATACACATAAATGACAATAAGGAAGTAAGAGGAATGAGCAGAGAGGAACTATCTGTCTAGACTTGAAAGGCATTCGTTTTATCAGGCATCTCTAATATAAATCAGTTATAATCTTGTGTCCAGCCAATTACGGTTTAAATCTAACAATCAAAATGGTAAAACATACTTACTGTCATGAAATACTGTCAGAACCGTGTTGTCAGTGGTGCTCAAGAACACCTGTCTAAAAAGGTGTCCAATGTTTGCTCAATTTCAACCTAAAAGATAAACATCTATTAGTAGTAAATATATATAGCCTATAGGCTTTCTTTCTAGTAAAATTAAAGGGGGCATATATAATTCTGTCTACTATTCTTAATCAATGGATGCATGGTATAAAATGATATAAAAAGCAGGCACCCAAAAAATGTTTGTTGAATTGGAAGATTTAATTTGGGCAACTTACAAAAAAAGGTAATTCCATAGAGGGAAGGGGCAATTGCTTTTCCAACATAACCCTGAGTTTAGTCATGTAAACATGACTAAATACTTCTCACAATACACCAAATCCAAAGAGGGGCCAAAGAATGTAATATGCAAGAGATTGACAATTACACATCTAAATTACTTAAAGTATTAACACACCACTTATCAACTGCTTTGGCAATGCTTTTCTTACTGTTTCAGAGTGAGATTTAGGCACTCTATAGCTCAAAAGGGGGAAATATTTATCTCACAATATAATGCTTTTAAATTAAGTATCTCAGATTATACTGGAAAGAAGATAGAGTCTGCCCAGAAAACATTAAAAAACCCCCAACACAATCAAGACTCTTATTTTTAATTTTGAAGCACCACCATTTTGGACTAAAATCACATCTGAATAGCACTTCAGTCTCACTGTAAGGCATAAATAGCTGAATAAATTAGTATCAATTGCAATGTTACAACCTTCATTTCTCATTTGCTCTTTTCCTTTTTTCAAATGAAACAATTAAATGGGGGGGTTGAGGAGGAAAGGACAAAACAAAAACACATCCTTTCAGTATTAATTTTAAAGGGAGAAGAAATACTGATATGCATTCAAGCATGAAATCCAGTAAGTAGCAGAAAAAATTGTAGCCACTGAATTCAATTTTTAAAATGCTATTAAAAAGGTTCAGGCAGCAAAGACTGCTTGACATCTGCTACAATATTAAAAGTAATTTCTTTCTAATTTCTTTTTAAATAGTGTCCTCTAACTCCAAAATTGCCCAGAAAAAGTCCTTCCTTATAGCTAGAAATGTTATTTTTTTGAGGGTGTCTTTAGGGAAAAAAAAGCCCTCAGAACACTTAAAATATAGAAGCTATATATATTTATGTATTTCGCTTGGAAGGGGGTGCGGAGGAATCACACCACGCCACATTCAGTCACCCAAATAGTTGATTCGGTATATATTTAGATTCAGTACATTAAAGAAATACACTATCTCCTCATATGGTATATATTTTCTTACGGGCAGGTTATGATATATGTAAAAGCTCAAGGGAATGCATACATCTGTTTAATGTTTGAAGAAATGCAAATTTGTATCCAAGAAAAGCAGTAGTCCCTTCCTCCACTCTCCATTCTTTGGCATCAACAACCAGAGTTTTGCATCAATATACAGCAATTCTTAGTTTAAGCTACAGGAGCAGTGCAGGGAAGGAATAATTGCCTTTTAAGGAATTTTGGTTAAACTTTCAATACTTTACAAATAAAATCCCTATGTGTTAATGCCACTGACATTGATCAGTGCACCTCATGACTTTATGTTGCTTAGTTTCCATACTAGGAAAGCCCAAGCCACCCCAAAGATTCGTGGCGTGAACCACGGAACTACGGAGTCCATGCGGATTAGTGGGATGCCATTTTTTTAAAAGGTCGCAAGCCACCTAACCTTGCTTAAATTACCTTGTTAGAGTACTCTGGGCGAGATTACGATTTGTGGGTGCTCTATAATTCTTTGTTCTCGGAGACTACCGTGCCTAAGGCCCCGCATATCCTCCCGCCTCCCACCACCGCTGATTAAAGCCTCAGTCCAATCCGACAGGCTTCCTTCCCACACCTTCGGGGCAAGTCCGGGGACCGCAAGCCGCCAGATGGCTGCATTCTTTACGCGTAAACCGGGCTGCGGGCAAACCAAGCCGTCCCTTCCTCCCCACGCAGGTGCCCGGGGTGGCCCCGGCCCCACGGCCGCGGCCGGCCGACCTGTCAGTGCCCCGAGTGCGGGGCGGACGCCCCCGGCGCGCATCCCCGGCTCGCCGGGCCGCCCGCGGCCCCCGCGTCCAACGCCCGCCGCCCGCCGCCCGCCCGGGGTGCGCGGGCAGACAAAGCGGCCGGGCCCGCCACGGCCCCGCGGGAGGGGGCACCACGGGACCCGCGCGGCGGCCGAGGCCGAGGGCACACAGCCGGGGCCGGGGCCAGAGGCCCGGCCCGCGTCCCCCGCCCGCGGCCGGCTCCCCGCACAAGATGGAGCCGGCCCGGGTGCCGCCGAGAGGGGCTCCGACGGTGGCCGCGGGCCCGGAGCTCAACGGCGGCGGCGGGCGGGCGGGCGGGAGGCGGCCTGGCCCGCGTCCCGCCGCTCCTCGGCCCGGCGCACAAAGAGCCGCGCCGCGGCCCCGCGCCCGCCGCCCGGCCCGGCCCGGCCCGGCCCGGCCCGCAGCAGGAGCGGCCTCGCGGGCGCCGGCCGGGCGAGAGGGCGGGCGGGCGGGCGGGAGGCGAGTGCCCCCGGCCGCGGCGGCGTTGGCGGCGGGGACGGCGCCGGGAGGAGACGGACATTTCATTCGAGCGAAAGTGGAGTCGGTTTAGGAGCGATCATTGGCCGAAGCGAGACACAAACCTCCAATGCAGCCCTGGTTGGCTCCCGTCTCCAATCGGCTGTTTGGTTGGACAGAAAATGGCTGCGAAGGAACCAGTCCCAGCGCGGAGCTCCGCTTCCAGGACTCGGCCTCCCCTCCCTCCGCCGCGGGCCGCTTCCCTCAGCGCGCCTCCCTCCCTCCGCGCCGCCCGCGCGCCCGCCCGGCCCCGCCCCCGGACGCGGCCCCGCCCCCGGCCCCGCCCCGGCCCCGCCCCGCGCGCCGACCCGCGGCGGAGCCGAGCGCTGCACCGCGGGGCCCGCGGCGGCTCGCAGCTCCGCGGCGCGGGCGGCCGGGCTCCCGGCTCCGCGGGGCTTCTAGGGCCCGGCCGGCTCGCTGTCAGGGTCCACACGGGCTTTCCTCCGAAGGCCCCACGGCGTTGGCCTGGGCCTGTGCGAAGCGTTTGGGGTCTCAGGCCTCCCTCCCTTTCGAATCCCCACGGGGAGTTGTGTCACCCGCCTGGGTGCAGCCTGCCGGCGCCCAGATTCTCAGAAGGGGAAACCAAGGGCAGAGGCTGCCGCTCCGGGCGACACCCCGGCTCCCGCGGGGGTCTGAACGGCGGGTACCTCCTGGAACGTGTTCGGCACGTCGGGATTTCCTTTTGTCCCTGTTGACGTTGCCAGGTGCGCAGCGCTCCCTCTCGCTCGGTCCCCGAGCTCGGGGGTTACTCTTTCAGATTCCATCTGGGGTACCTTACCTCCCCTCTTCGGCTTTAACAGGTTGCTCAGTTCGAGCCTTCGCCCCGAACTTCTTAAGTTGCTGCATTTTCTACCCTCCTCCGCCCCCATCGCGGTGGCTTTCCCCAAGCAGATGACATTTCGGCTGCAAGAATCCATGGCCCTTTCTTCGCTGTCTTTCCCTGACTGCAGCCCGGGTCGAACTTCCCTGGGCTGCGACCATCCCAGATGGGCGGTGACCCAAACGCCACTCGCTGCGGAGCACGGCGGGATTAGCGCAGCTGAGGCCGGGAGTCGCGGACTTCCCTCTGCTTCCACGGAGCAAGTGGCCTTTCCAGCTTTGGTCATTGAAAAATAGGGAGAGAGGTTTTATTGACAAAGCTCCCACTGTTTCTCAGCACATCTAAACATTTCCCGGACGAGGAAGGAAGCAAGGACAAATGAAAGCCCCAAATTGTGGCAAGATGAGTATTAATAGCAATAGCGCTGTAGAATCAGACAACCCGATCTGAATTCCAGCTCCCCTTCTTACTGACTTGTGACTTTGGCCAAATTTCTATACCTCTCCATGATTTCCCCACCTTTATAATGGGGGTAATATTAGCCGCTTCTCGGGGTGGTTTGGAATTAACATACACATAGAAAGCCCTGGAAAAAAGTTGACTTATCCTAAGATCTTTTTATGACATGAACTGCAATCTCCATCACACTTTTGAGAACTTTTATTTGCTAAAAGGGAGTAAAATTGGCCTGAGTTTAATTCCTCACTTTTTCTATGTTTATCCATAAAGTGGAGTTTTAGGAGTGAAATGATGTGCTCAAAGGCGGGAAATATAAAGACAGAAGTAATGGAATTGGGAGAGGTATGATTGT
>VSMD01034277.1:0-50008 GCA_008750895.1 Mirza zaza
ATAGAAAGAAATTAATTGGCCAACTAATATATATATATATATAAAAATTAGCCGAGCATGGTGGCGCATGCCTGTAGTCCCAGCTACTCGGGAGGCTGAGGCAGGAGGATCGCTTGAGCCCAGGAGTTTGAGGTTGCTGTGAGCTAGGCTGATGCCATGGCACTCACTCTAGCCTGGGCAACAAAGCGAGACTCTGTCTCAAAAAAAAAAACAACAACAAAAAAAAAAACCTCAATGACCAGGCTGGGCGCAGTAGCTCACGCTTATAATGCTCTGGGAGGCCGAGGTGGGAGGATTGATTGAGGTCAGGAATTTGAAAAGCTCCATGATCAGATTAAACAGTAAATAAGACACAATTGAAAAGAGAATTATTTAATATGTCTGAAGAAATTATCTGCAACATAGCACAGAGAAACAGGAAGATAGAAAATATGAAAGAGGGGTTAAGATATTAAAGATAGAATGAGAAAGCTTAATATACTTATAATAGGAGTCCCAGAAAGACTGGAAAGAATAGATGAAAAGACAATATTCGAAAAAAGAAAGAAATAGTATCTTTTGCTGGAACTTGGATGAAACTGGAAGCCATTATCCTAAGTGAAGTATCTCAGGAACAGAAAAACAAATACTGCATGTACACAATTATAAGTGGGAGCTAAGCAATGGGTACACATGGTCATACAGAGTTGCATAATAGACTTTGGAGACTCAGAATGGGGGACAATGGAAAGGGATGAATGATAAAAAAAAACCTATCAAGTAAAATGTATACTATTTGCATGAAGGGTACACTAAAAGCCCTAATTTCACCACTATACAATTCATCATGTGTCAATAAAACACTTGTACCCACTAAATCTATTAAAATAAAAAATATAAATAGGCAAAAAAAAAAAGAGGCAATATTCAAAGAGATAATGAATGAGAATTTCCAGAACTGATGAGAGATATGAGTCCACAGATATGGGAAACAACACATACTATGCAGGGTAAATTTTTTAAAATCTACACTCAGACTGTAAAATGTAGTAGTAACATTGCAGAATACTAAACTCAAAAAGATCTAAAAACAGAAAAAAGGTAGATCGCCTGCAAAGAAACGATAAATTGTTAGCACACATCTTTATACAGCAACAGAAACGAGAAAACTATGGAATAATATCTTCCAAGTGATAAGAGAAAATAACTGAGAATTGCAGATGCAGCAAAACTATTTTTAAGAATGAATGTGAAATAAAGAATTTTCAGATAAGTGTTATGTATGAACTAGAAAATTAACAATATGAGGGGTGCTATGCTCAAGCTCTGTCTGAGCATCATACCAGGAACCCTTTTATGTGAAAAACAGATTTAAGTATGAGGTTAACATTTGCTTAGTTGAGTGACAAAGAGTGTTTTTTCATGTTCCCTGACTCTCTGGGAATTCAGGAAACAATTGAGTTATTGGTGGTTTAAAATGTCAGAGAGCAGTACTCACAATGTACTTCCCACTCTCAATTACTTAAGCATTGTCTGAGTCTGAGGCTATTCTTGAGAACTAAAATGTTTTTCTAGTGTATATTGTGTAGTTTCCACGTGCTCAGGATGACTAATGCATTAGTCACAGGTTATAATATGAGAGACTCAAGAAAAGACAATCTTGATCTCTGGAATGACCTTGCTTCCCAACTCTTACTTCCTCCACCCCGACCAATTATCCCCTCACCCCCGCCTCCATCTCTGAGACGGGTTCTATTCCTGGCAGGAGATACTTACTGAGTTGGGACTTGCTGCTTCTTGAAGCCTTTAGTTCAGTTAAAATCTCCACCCTCCTTCCTATGTAGACATTCTCCCTGGATTTCTCACCCCTTTTCCTATAATCTCTTGTCTGTCAGTGAGAAGATGTGTGAGCCCAGCTGTTAGAAAACTGAGAAAGGAAGAAATGAGGAAAAATTAAATGGGGTTGATGCAACCTGAACAAAGATATTTTAATCTGTGCTTTTTATAATATGGAAAAGTGTGAACCAACTCAAGTATCCAACAGTCAGGAACTAGCTTAGCAAATTTTAGCATATGAAGAGAAGGGACTATTACCTTGCCATAACTGATGATAAATGCAAGGACTATATGGACAGTGGCTACATGTGGATTATGGGGCCATCGAACTACTTATGTGAACTAACGCCAACTGATAAACATTAAGTACAGACTCAGTTATGCACAAGAGTTACAACTATGTAAGAATCAGGCAGATAGAGAGCCAGGGATTGAAAGAAAATATAGAATCTTCTAATTTATTAGTAAATTTACAGTGAAAGTGTTTATATGTTGTTTCTCTTGCTTCCAAGATTCTTGTATGCTTTTCCATAAAAAGGGGACTACATTCTTATTTTAAATGGTGGATTGAAAAAATATAGAGAGTGTATTAGAGTCTGAACAGGAGACAGGAATCACACAGTAATATCTATAAGGAAAGTTAACTATAAAGAATTATTAACAGGAGATTGGAATAATGAGAGATTGGATAATGAAAGGTAAAGAGAGCTCTAAAGAATACAGGAATGGCAGATGCAGAGAGCAGCTATCTTGCCTCGGGCCGAGACAGGGCATTGAGGGAAGAGGCCCCCTTCTCCCAGGGCTGAGATCCAGACCTCATGGGAGAAGGGCTGGCAGGGGCTCTCGGGATGGTGGGAAAGTTCACAAGGAGCCTCACTGCTGAGACATTCCAGAAACCTGCTCTTTGGAATGCTGAGGGAGCCCTCCACTGCAAGGCTGTCCAAGGGGGTGCCAGGGAAGTCGTCCAGCGGGAGGTACCCCACTTCTGGCACTGTACTGCGAAGCTTCCTGAGGAGGTTCTGGCAGAGGCCACTCCTGAGGAGGTGCCCGGGAAGCTGCCCACAGGAAGGCCTCACATGCTGCTGGCCCCCTGAAGCTGCAGGGAAAACTGTGCACTGCTGGAGCCTGACAAAGCAAGGCCCCGGGAACTGGCAAGAGAAGCCCCCTCCTCTCACAATGTCCCTCCAGCAGCCCCTCCCCAGAAAACTTAACCCGCACCAGCAGCAAAGGAGAACTGCTTACCGAGGCCAGGCCCATTCTCTCAGAGCAAGTAACCAAGGGTGAATTTGGAGCCGAGAGGCAACAAATTGATAATTGTCACAGTAAGTTAAGCTGATGGGTGGGTCTTGGGCCATATATATGTTCATCCCAAGCCTGGGCCCTGGATTTTCCTATCACAGGGCCAAGCTCGTGTAGGAAGCCTGGGCTGATGATCAGACAGCCAAGCAAGCTGGTTCTTAACTTCCTGGTGTGCGGTATCTTTCATGAAAGCCACTAGCTTTCCAAATTAGTCATTGCTATTATGTACCAGACCCTAGAATATATACACATATATATACGTGATGAAAACAATATTACATGGCTGGATACTGTCTGGAAAGTATATGTGTTCTATATATATAAAATATAACAATTTTATATTACATATAAGAATATATAGTCTTGTCTACCCCAAGGCAGGCTGGACAAAATGGGTCTCTCCAGTCTTGTGACTTCAAACATATACATATAATAATGAAAGTATGTCTTTCAGGTGTGTTAAGGAAAATGTGACTTAAGAATATTGTAAAAATGTTTAAGAGCTGAATAAATGCCAATATCATGGTTTTAAAGTTTTTGCACCACACTCTTTGACAATGTAGTGGTCAAGAGCGTGGGCCCTGAGCTACTTATTAATTGTGTGAGCCTGGACAAATTGTGTCACCTTTCTGTTCCTCAATTTTCCCATCTGTAAAGCAGGTAGGTATAATAGTAACATTTCAGAGGACTGTTGAGAGGATTAATGAGTTAACGTATGTAAGAGAGCCTAGACATAGTAAGTGCTCCATATGTTGTTATTAATATTTGAGAAAGACCCATGTGTGCCAGCCCCCTACGATCTCTCCCATGCCCCTTGCTCAGAATGTTGACCTTCCTCACAAATACTGCCTAAGGGGCACCTGGCCACAGTGCGACCACTGAATCATGCCAGGTAGCCCATCGGCACCACTGGCCACGCAAGATACCGGCTTGCTCTTCTACTGTCGGCGCTGAGCAGAAGGGCTGAGAGCCAAAACAAGTAAATTGGCCACCGCACAACTGATCCAAACAGCCTGGGGCCTGGCAGTGCCAGGGGAAGAGCTTGAAAAGAAAAACAACCAAAAACAACACACAGGCTTGTCTTTGTCATGGCCGAGCCCGCTCGCGGCCAGGCACGGAAACAGAGCGGCTTTATGAGAAAATGCCTTTCTTTCAACGCAGTAATTGAATCCAGTTGTGGATTGAGGTTGTACATTAATGGGGCTTAAGAAAGGTTTGCCTCTTAGACACGTCCGCCCCAGCTGAGCAATCGTTCATTTCTGTTAAACGCTGGTGAAGCAGGGTGCTGAGGCAGTCATCGTATCATGTAATCCTGCAGGCTCTCTCACCCAAGAGATATGCTGAGAATCCTTTAGGCTCTTTAAAAGCTAAACATCTTGGGTGGAGTCCAAGGCAGCCCCTCTGGATATGAACTCTGCTCCGGAGCAGTTCTATGGCAGCTGAATTTTCAGAACACTTTATTTTGACTTTAGCGTAATTCCTCTTCCAGGGGGCTCCCCTTGTCTGATTAACACCTCCTGGAGACCCCCGGAGGAGAAAGAGCTTGGTGGTGGCTAGGATGGGATGTTTCAGAGTCAGAGGTGGCCGCCTCTCGTTCCGTGGCTGTGCCGCCTGCTGACAGCATGCTTCACTCTGTTAATGAAACGAAACAGTCCCTGTTCTAGCAACTGCCACCCACGTCAGGACAGCAAGTCTCACACTACCCAGCTGGAGTCCTGCCCTGCAGCCCTCAAGGGGCACAGATTCAAAGGTCTTCGCCAGAAGCTCTTCAGTAAAGCAGACTTTAAAAAAAAAATTTTTTTAATTACTTTGGTCGTCCTGAAATGCTGAATGCTGCATGTGGGAAGCAGAGTGGGGTATGGGTTCAATTAAGAAAGAGTAAAGTTCCTTTTGCAGACATAAAAGCCCACTGTGTGCACAGGCCGCTGTCTGCGTGCAAGCTGCGGAGTGTGTGCAGTCTCTCTTGTCCGCAGCACTGTGAGCACGTCCCCCACTTGTCCCCGGGACAAGCTACCGGTCAGGGCCTGGGCAGGAGAGCAGTGGCACACGTGGACACGTGGGGGACTTTGGTAAAGCTGCTGTTTGCAAAGGCGTGGGGCTGGCGAGCCTGGGGGTGAAGGGAACCCGTGGTCACTGGATCCCGAGAAAGAGCAGAGCAGGAACTAACAGGACCCATGACACAGCCGACAGGGTGACCCCACGGCGAGAGGCAGGGGAATCCAGCCTCTGCCGCCCCCATCTCTGTTCTCCTGCCGGGCTCCCCAGGCGGTGCCCTCTAGAAGCCGAGGGCAATGGGGCCGGGGACGGCGCCACGCGGGTCAGCCTCTGCCTGCTCCTGCCAGCTCTGCTCCTTCACCACCAGGCCCCAAGCTGTCTGGTTGGTTATGTGGGGGCCAGTTTGCTTGTTTTGGCCTTTGGCCTTTTTGCCCAGGGCATGAGCAGGGCAGAGGATGGATCTGGAAAAGCCAGTGGGAAGCACCCAGCATACCCACCACAGCCGGAAGCTTCTAGAAAGCAGGGACTAGGTATGACTCATCTTTATATTCTAGGGCCTGGCACATGGTAAGTACATCACACATTTTTATTTTTCAGCACAAATGTGAGGAAGAAAGGGTGGGAGTGCACAGGCACACAGGGAACTGTCCCCCGGGAAAGGTGGGCGAGCACCGGAGAGGGTAACACTGCGCAGGAAAGAAGCTTTCTGGGAAACGGGCTCGGAGGAAGGGGAA
Source organism: Mirza zaza (assembly GCA_008750895.1). Lineage (NCBI taxonomy): Eukaryota > Metazoa > Chordata > Mammalia > Primates > Cheirogaleidae > Mirza > Mirza zaza. The sequence continues at coordinate 5,844 of VSMD01034277.1, forward strand.
ATGGCTTTAAGGAGAAAGTGGGAAACTGGGTGTGGAAGGAGTACATGGCAGATCCCTGGAGTCAGCATTCCAGGTGGAGGAAACAGGTTGAGCAAGAGCCTGGAGGCAGGAAGGAGACTGCAGGGAGGAAACAATAGCCCAGTATGGCCAGAGTGAGAGGTTTACCCAGGGACCAGGCTACGGAGGGCTCTGCATGTGGCCAGGAGTCGGATGGCTCCTGCACACAGCGAGCAAGCACTGAGACCTGGACAACTGAGCAGAAGTGGACAGTCCAGGAGGGACAAAGACAGAGGTTCCTGCAGGCATGAGAAAGGACAGAGGTACATGATGCAAGAAAGAATCAAAGGACTTGGGCCTCACTGGCTGGGGGAGACCAAAGAGAAGGGTGGCACCATGACCTGGAGAGGCTGGGTCTGGGGCACCAGGAGGTGACAGTACTGGTGACTCAGAACCCAGTGAGTGTGGCCCTGCCCTGCCCTTCCCTGCTGCAGTCTCTCCCAGGGCCACCCTGCCCAGCGATCACCCCTGTGGCTGCCAAACACTGGAGCACAGGAGGAGGGGGACAGCTCCTGGAGGTCCTCAAGCTTTGAAAGCCCCCAAGGAAAAACTGTTCCTGGGCACAGAAGAGAGGACTACCACGTCAGCCCTCCCCAAACCAAGAACTACCCGCTTCAATCCTCAGACTAGACCCTCAGGCCGGGCACCGTAGCTCACGCCTGTAATCCTATCACTCTGGGAGGCCGAGGCAGGAGGATCACTCAAGGTCAGCAGTTCACAACCATCCTGAGCAAGAGCAAGACCCCCATCTCTACTAAAAATAGAAAGAAATTAGCCAGACAACTAAAAATAAATAGAAAAAAATTAGCTGGGCATGGTGGCACACACCTGTAGTCCCAGCTACTAGGGAGGCTGAGGCAGAAGGATTGCTTGAGCCCAGGAGTTTGAGGTTGCTGTGAGCTAGGCTGATGCCACAGCACTCTAGCCCAGGCAACACAGTGAGACTGTCTCAAAAAAAAAAGTATAGACCCTCAGACCTGGCCTCAAGCTCCAGTCTCCACTCAGGAAGTCCAGCAGGGCCAGGGGGAAAGCCAGGGACCTCTATTACCCAGGGCGCCTCGTCCTGAGGTCCCCTGGTTCCTGTCTCCTGGCTGCTGAGAGCTGACCCCCGTGACCCTCTGAGGAGAGCCAGACCTCCCTGTCGCTGGAATTCAGAAAGACAGTCTAAATCAGCAGCTCGTTCCCACAGCAGTCGTGACGTGGAGGCCCGGAGACGTAGCTCTCTCCTTTGCCACTTGCTGCCCAGCTGGGTCACAGACGCCCTCGTCACCCAGCCTGGGTGCAAGAGCAGGAGGTGTGGCTCCCAGGTAAGATCTCCCCTCGTAACCCCTGGGGCCACGTGGGCCCCACGGTCTTGGCTTAAATGATGGAGAAAGACATCAGCACTGAAATCTTTGTTGATTTTCTAAAATCCGGTAGGGACGAAAAAGGAAAAAATGAAGACAAAATTACCTCTTTGAGTGAAATCCTGTCCTGTTCATTTGAGTCCAAAGTTACTAAAGTCACAATAACTGAGCATCTAGTTGTGGTCCTGGTGGGACGTGGAGGGCCAAGGAGCCTGAGCTTCCGTCCTAGGAGCCGCAGGACCTCAGACTGTGGCCAAGGCCCCGCCCTCCCAGTTAGTTTCCTAGGGCTGCTGTGACAGACACCCACGACAAACATGGCGGCTTAAGATGACAGAATGCGTTCTCTCTGGGTTCCAGAGGGCAGGAGTCTGAAATCAAGATGGCCGCTGTGCCGCGCTCCCTCCGCCGGCTCCAAGGGACAGTCCTTCCTTGCCCCTTCTGGCTCCGGGTGATGCCAGGGGTTTTGTGGCGGTATCACTCCTATCTCTGCCTGTGTCTCCACATGGCCTTCTCAAGCTCTCTGTCTTCTCCCCTCCTGTCCCTCACAGGGACAACTTGTCACTGAATTCGGGGCCCACCTGGAGAATACAGATGATCTCATCTCAAGGTTCCTAATTAATTACATCTACAAAGACCTTCCTTCTAGGTAAGGTCACATTCTCAGTCCCAACCCACTGCCACCCCGTCTACACTCTTGCCTTCCCTGTGGATTCTCGCACTCAACCTAGAAACATGTTCTTTTGCCTCATCAAAGGAAAAATGAATTCTTTCTCTCCTGGGACCCTTTCGAGGTGTGCCACCGTCCTTTTGCCCCTCCGCTTAGCCAACCAATTTCTCCCAAGAATGGTCTGTGTAGCTCCTTCCATTTCTGACTCACCACTTACTTTCTTCACTTACTTTTCAAAGCAATTTATTATGATAATGTTTCAAACATAGAGAAAAGTGTAGAGAACAATATGATTTTTTTAAAATGTTAACATTGTCCTCCGTTTACTTTTTTGTGCCAAAATATAGCATAAAATTTGCCATTGTAATCATTTTGCAATGTACCACTCCGTGGCACTGATTACTCCCACCTACTTTTTTTTTTTTTTTTTTGAGACAGAGTCTCACTTTATTGCCCAGGCTAGAGTGAGTGCCATGGCGTCAGCCTAGCTCACAGCAACCTCAAACTCCTGGGCTCAAGCAATCCTGTTGCCTCAGCCTCCCAAGTGGCTGGGACTACAGGCATGCGCCACCATGCCCGGCTAATTTTTTCTATATATATTAGTTGGCTAATTAATTTCTTTCTATTTATAGTAGAGATGGGGTCTCGCTCTTGCTCAGGCTGGTCTCGAACTCCTGAGCTCAAAGGATCCGCCCACCTCGGCCTCCCAGAGAGCTAGGATTACAGGCTTGAGCCACCGCGCCCGGCCTCCCACCTACTTTTGAATGCTTTGTGGTTTGGCTTTGACCCTCAGTGCTGTCCAGGAAGGGTTCTCTCAGAGATGGCCAGTGTCCCCCTCTGTCCTCACCCTTTCAGCCCCTGCACAGACCTGCTCCCTAGCCTTGTCTTCAAACTCCTTCCTCCGCTTCCCAGGTCCCTGAGCTCTCCTGTTCTCCACTGCTGTCCTAGCCCCTCTCCCCCATTCCCCAAATCGGGATTTCTTCCAGGACCTGCCCGGTTCCCCTGAGTTTTTATTGCTCCCTTGAAAACCTCCTCTGTTCTCACCCAGGGTGATGGCGTCAACCAGCTCCTCGCCGTGCAGGTGACTCACCTGTGAAGCAGAAGCCTGGACTTGTCTGTGACACCCAGGCTCACACTTCCAATTGCCTCCTGCGCATTTCCACCTAGGTGCCCTGTTGGCACCTCAAGCTCCGCACGTCCAAAGGCGCCGATGGGCTCGTCTTTCAAACCTGTGCTTTCTCCATGTCCTCCCCAGTCTGTACACGGCACTGATGAAGGAATGACATTGCTCACAAACAATCTAAGGAAGAAAAATGAACTGTCTAATAGGAAAAAGAGAGAAAGATCACAGCGCATAACTGCCCCTTTGTTTGATTAATCACCTGTGGCTTAACTCATTGTCTTTAAGATTAACCACCTGTGGCTGAATTGTGGCCTGTGAGAGTTTGTTTTAACAGCACTGAAGAGTTCCCAAGCAGACAGCAGGGTGCCAGCTCCCTCCCCCATTCACCAGACCACAGCCCAAAGACCCTGCTAAGCCAGCTCCCAGAGAAGGAAAAAAAAAAAAAAGGAAAAACAAACGCAGCCGCTTCACAGCTGTCTTGTTATCAGCTGGCAGCAATAACTATTCTTTTTTTTTTCTTCTTTGTCCTAATAAAACCCCTGAACTCCTTATCCTGGAGGCCAGCAGTCCATTCCTCTCTCTTGGGGAAAGTAAAATAAACTTTTTACTTCTTTTATCCTAATCTTTGTGTCAAGAATTCTTTCTCATCCTGCGCCATGAGTTTCCACTCTAAGTAACACTGGTGGCCGCACAGGGAGTTGCTTCTCTGCCTCTATATGAGGAACCCACTTTCCTGCCCTGTGTGGAGACTGGTCCCTCTGCCCTGCAGTTCCGGGGACACCCTTCTTGGTGCCCTCAATACCGTTCGGAACTCGGTAAGACTCTAGGACTTTGGAAAAGGTCATTTATTTGAGAAAGAGTGGCAGCTTTGTGGAAGCCCCGGTGCCAGGTCTGCCACTGTTGGAGGGGTGCCTTGGAGAGACACCTCCTAACCACCCCCTCCCAGACTTCACCAGACCCAGGGCCGCCTGGCTTTGGGGAAGCTCCTCTGTAGGTTTCGGTCTGGACCGGAACTCAGAGATGCTGCTTTCTGGCCAACACCCTAGGTTTCGGTCTGACTCAGACTCAGGGATGCCCAGTGTCTGATCCACACCTCAAAGGTCGTCTAGTGGGGGACACCCCTCTCAAACTCTTGGTATTTCAATGTACGACTGTCCCTAAAGTCCTTTCCTTTTTCTTTCTCCTAGTTATTGCCATGGTCGACATTCAGTCGGCCCCACCTAAAGGCTCCCCGTTGGGATGTTTCCTTAAGAATGTGACAACTGTGGGACTTATCGGCCTTCAACCCAAACGTTTAGTTTACTATTACAATACAGCCCGGGCGCAAAGTAAACTAGATGACCAGGAGATTTGGCCTCCAAATGGATCTCTTAATCATAACATCATTCTATTAATACAACTGGACCTGTTATTGCCACTGGCTTGACAGGCAGTCTGAAGTCACCTATGTTCAGGCTTTCTTTGAATTTGCAAGACATCTTGATCTTCACTTCGCCTGCCACATATTACTTCTCACCCCTGGATCGCCCCACTGTCTTCACTCACCCGTTCCCTTCCATATCACCTCCCTCCTTCAATGCCCTTTCCCCTACTTCTCCCCTTCCTTCCTCTTCTTGTCCACCACTCTCACCTGGCCACACTCACTCCAGCCAGCAGTTCCAAAATCCCTCCCCACCTGTATACCATCTCCTGGTCCAGGAAGTTGCTGGATCAAAAGACATTATAAATTATTCAAAGCCAGGATGAAAATCCAGCCCTTTTTCTTTCATGACTGTCTGAGACCATTCGCCTCTTTACTAACTTAGATCCTGACACCGGGGAGAGAGAATCTAACCCAACAATATACTCCACCTCCCAGTCAGCCCCCAGTATTCCATGTAAACTCCAAAAACTTAAAAAAGGGGCCTCAAACTCCACAAAAAAAACCCCACAAAAAACAAAAAAGTTTTAGACCTGGCCTTCAAGGTCTTTAATAACTGGGATGAGGAAAGGAGAGAAAAAAAGATGGAATGGGACCAATAGCAGGCCCTAAAACAGAAAAAAGTTTCCAAATGGTGACTACTGCTATAAGAAAAACTTTTCAGAGACAGTTACCCTGGAGGCCAAGACAAAAGGATACCAGGACCACGCTCTTCTCCAAGAAGTAAACCCTATTCACCTACAACCAATGGGGTCACTGGAGTAAGACATGCCCCAGGAGGCCTCTGCCAGGACCACACCCTCTCTACAAAAGGGTGGGGCACTAAAAGCGAGATTGCCCTCTCCTTGAGACAGGAGAGCACATTCGCCTTCCGGATCCAGTGGGACCCCTGAGCTGACATCCTCCATGCCCACGGACCTTCTGACACTACTTCAGCCTGACTTCAAAACCAACTCCACTTCACAACATGAGATGGCCCAGGCTAGGATAACTCTCTGTCACGGATAAACAAATCACTTTTTAATAGACACTGAAGCCACTTACTCTACTCTTTCTAAATTTTTGAGACCTCTACTTCCCTCCCTTATCTCCATCCTTGGAGTAAAAGGTAAAATACAAAACTCTCCCAGTATACTCCCCTCTACTCGCTGGGAGATTAGGTCTTCACTCATTCTTTTCTAATACTACCCAATTGCCCTACCCCTTACTGGAGAAAGATCTTCTAGTTAAGTTAGACACCCAACTCCTTTTAGCACCAAAGGCTTCCTTTCTCAGACTCCTGGGAACGACTTAACTGAGACTTTACATACAACTTTTTTCTTTCCCTTGATATAAACAAATGACGGTACAATATTTAGGTCTAAAATCCTAACTCTGTACTTTTAAAATATAAATTTTCCACCGTATTTCACCTAAAAATCTACTTCTGTCTATATGAGTGTATGTTTATATGTCTAACTATATTGCGTGTATATCATATTTTACTACCAAAATATGTAAAAGAGCTCTAATTAATTGGCTTAGGAAAAGTTCAAAGACATTCCAGGTTTTCTAAGACTTCAACTCATCTCCACATATAATGTTCTCTTCTTATACACATGTTTATTTTATTTTATTATTTTTTTGAGACAGAGTCTCACTTTATTGCCCAGGCTAGAGTGAGTGCCGTGGCATCAGCCTAGCTCACAGCAACCTCAAACTCCTGGGCTCAAGCAATCCTGCTGCCTCAGCCTCCCAAGTAGCTGGGACTACAGGCATGTGCCACCATGCCCGGCTAATTTTTTCTATATATTAGTTGGCCAATTAATTTCTTTCTATTTATAGTAGAGATGGGGTCTCGCTCATGCTCAGGCTGGTCTCGAACTCCTGAGCTCAAATGATCTGCCCACCTCGGCCTCCCAGAGAGCTAGGATTACAGGCTTGAGCCACCGCGCCCGGCCTCTTATACACATGTTTAAACTAACAGACAAATTATATCAAAAAAAGTGAAAAACTCAGACGGTCAATCTGACACTATAGAGTTAAAATACAGAGTCTGTTAAATGCTCTATTTTCTTTTCTTCCTTCTTTAAAACTATAGTTACTAAGTTACTGGTATTAAGGTAAAGCTCACAGTCTATGATATTACTAATTCAAGGTTACTTGAATAACCAGTTCTAACAATACAAACATTAAAAACTCATTTAAAACTAAAAAAAAAAAAAAAAGGTAAAAAAAATAGCCAATACCCTTTACTAACAAGATAATTCTAATAGATTTAATTAGTGAAATTTCAAACTCCATATGTGGCCATGGTTCTCTTGATTAACACCTCTCTTAGGACTCCTAACAACTCTACTTTTAACAATCATTTTCAGACCCTATATTCTCCATTAGTTAATAACATTCACACAAAACCAAATTCAAGCCCTTACTATTTCTTTCCAACAAAACCCCTTTCCCACCTCTACTTTGACTTTTAAAATAGTCCGATTTCAACCACTCCCCCTTAATGACTCTCCAATAGACTCTCAGGTAGGTACAAGTCTACAACCCTAAGTCAACAAAAAACAATTACAAAAAAACCCACCTTCATCCAAACACCCCAGTCTCGAGTCTATTAATAAAAATATAAATTCTACCCAAAGAAGGGGGGACTGAAAGGATGGCATTGCTAATAAACTAATAGAAAAAAGAGAAAAAGATCACAGCACACAACTACCCCTTTGTTTGATTAATCACCTGTGGCTTAACTCATTGTCTTTAAGATTAACCACCTGTGGCTTAACTTATGGCTTTGAAAGTTTGTTTTTAATAGCACTTGAAGAGTTCCCAAGGAGACAGCAGGGGTAGGAGTTCTCTCCCACATCTGCCAGACCACATTCCAAAGACCCTGATAAGCCAGCCTCATAGAGAAGAAAAAAAAAATGAAAAACAAATGCAGCTGCTTCACAGCTGCCTTCTCCTATCAGCTGGCAGCAATAACTATTCTTTTCTTAGTCTTCCTTTTTATCCCATAAAAACCCCAAAACGCTTACCCTTGAGGCTAGCGTTCCTTCTTTCTTTCACTTTCATGCTGTTCCCTTTCCTCCCTCTCTCTCGGGGAAAGTATTAATAAAATTAAAATTTTACTTCTTTCTATCCTAATCTTTGTGTCAGTAATTCTTTCTGAGCCTGCACTATGAGTTCCCACCCTAACAGGCACCACCCACAACTCAGCCAGTATGGAAATCTTGGCACTATCTGTGGCTTCAGTATCCACACTAGTCTGTAACTTCCATGTCTACAGTCTACAATTGCTTCTCCCTCCTGACGTCTTTTCCATGCTGGCACTCTGCTGATGCCAGTGCCTGGCTCCTGACCTCAGCCTGGGACCCCAGTAGACTTCTCACAGGCTTGCCTGCCTCTACCCTCTATTTCTGTTCTATTTCACATATTGTTAATAAATTGTTCTCCCTAAAACACAGTTCTGATCCACCTGGTCAAAAACCTTCATTAACTACCCCCACTTTGAGAATAAAGCCTAAACCCTGTAGCTGAGCCTTCAGTGCCCTCTCAGAGCTGGCCCTGTCCTACCCCCCCCCCACCTTCCTCGAATGTCATGTATCCTTCACTCCAGCCAAACAATCGCACTGTCACACTGTCCCCTGTACACATTCCACACTTCCCTCCTTGCCTGTCCCTATTCAAAGTATGGGTTTCAGGGCCTCCTGAAAGACTTCTTTCTGTTAAAATATGCGTAACAAAATCAGGGATACTGGCTGGAGAGAAGACTTCCAAATTCCATAAATTGGAATCATCCTCTTCTTGTTTCCTGTGCCAAACAGAAAACACACGCCAGATTATTCTTATCTGACAAGGTTACAAATAGAGCTTTGTACCCTCTTGGAATTTACCAGCTTGGAGTGGACCCGTCACCTTCCAAAGACTCAAAAGTTTTCTTGGTGACTTACCTGTGGGGGAAAGTATCAGCTTTCCTGCTCCTATTTTCTGTAACAGAGAAGGAGCTCTGGTAGCAAACACTGATGGTAACAAGCACTATCACCTCAAACTCGAAATCTTGTGAGTGAGATTTCCAGGAAGTCAAATAGCACTAAAGATGTCATGCAAAAATTAAAATGAAACTTCAGCCTATAGAAATAATGGGAGGTACAGAGAGGATGGACTGCAAGGTGCTTCACTGGGTGCTTATTTCTTGTGCATGTCAGTTCCCAAGCCCCAGGCCTTACCAAGAGATGACATTGGAATGCTTTGAAGAAGCCTCCATACCTCACCTGTCCAGCCACACCAAAAGGAATAAATTCATTCAGAAAACCTGGGTGTGGCATCCTTTAATCCATTTGGAAAGACCTAAGTAGTACATCTTTCTGTCTATACAATACCTGAAATTTGAGATTCTTCTTTTGAATCCCTTCTCCACTTAGTCTGTTTCTGTCCCCATAGCCACCGAGAGGTTCCAAAGCAGTAGCTTCGGAAGGATCAGGAGCACTTTGGGCACTAAGGGGCCTCCGAAATTCAACCAAACACAGGCTTAGGGAGTTTTATGTTTTCTTAGCAGAGAAAAGCATACTGGTATATACAACCTGGGCCTGCCCACTTGGTGAGAGCTACTAATTCTGTCACTCCGGAAAAGTTTATAACCTCTCTCAGCCTCTGTTTACTCCATAAAATAAGAGTACTAAGAATACTTTGAAGAGTTGTTGTAAGGATTAAAAATAACAACTTGTAAAGAGCCTAGCTCAGGACTTGGCACTGAAAAGATTCTCAGTTAATAGTGAAATTATTTTTAAACGCCGTAAACTTGGGTGAAAAGGAAGACTGTGTTATCCTTCATTAAGAATCCTTTTTGTGTTTACGAGACACATAAAGACTTTTCTTTAAAGAAAAAAGAACCTGTAGTATTAGATAAGTTCAAGTATGCCCTTCAGATTTGTGTCCTGGGAATGCACATTTGGAGTTGATCTACTTTAATATTCTTATTACTGTTCTTTTCAGTCCCTCTTTAGATGTCACTCTGGCTATCATTACATTTAAAAGCACAATCTCCACATAGTGCATCTGTCCCATCCTCCCCTGTGCAAGGCGAGTCTCACTGTCTACCTGAGATGGTTCCAAGGATGTTCCCACTATGCCCAGAGCAGAGCTCGGTTTGCATCTAAGTCTCCACCTCTCCTGCTCTCAGCTCCTGGGGGCTGGGTGAGGCTTCACCCCACGACTCCAGGGCTCCAGCAAGTGGCCCAGGTGAGACCCCTCAAAACATCATATCCTCCAGCCACAGTCACTGGCTCAGCGATGGGCGCGTGACCTGCACCAGGCCAACTAGAGAGCCACCTACTGAGTCGTGGGAGCCACCAGAAAAGACACTCTCTCCTGCACTGCACAAGACTGAGGGTGTGAAGCTGGCACTGCTGTGGCCGTGCTGTGACCCCAGGGTGCCAGGTCGGGAAGTTGGCACAAGGAAGGCAGGCTGAGCACTGAGGGAAGGCTCAAAGCCCTGAAACAGAATGAGATTTGAGCATAGGAGGGAAAAAATCCAGAGTTGAAATGGTAGAAGGGGCAAAGGGTGAAGGGATCACAGGATGAAAGAGGGAAGGGCTGGGTTACACGGCAGGAGGGGGAGGAGAAGCTCAGCTTCCGGGGCCTTCTCTGAGGCGCAGCCCCTCCTGCTTCCCCTCCTCCTCTCAAGGGCCTCCTCCGCCACTACTCGCTAAAAACACAGCTGCTGGACATGGAAAATGTGCATCCTCCCTGGTATAGCTTCCTTTCTGGAACTTATTTGAAGAAAACTGTAAAGACTATGCACGAAGAATTATATGCAAGAGTCTTCATTGCACCTTATTCAAGATAATAGAAAGTTATCAATAATATAAATGCCCCACAATATGTGTACACAATATTAATTTATTTTGTTTATATATATATTTATTTCATATGCTCACCCAATTCAAGAGGAAATACTGTTTGGTGGTGAGATTATGAGAGGTGTATATTTATTTGTTTGCTTACTTCTAGTTTCTAATTTATTCTGTAAAGGACATGGATTACTTGCAGAGTGAAAGAGAAATAAAATAACCGTGTGTCAAGGCTTCAGCTGGGGCAGATCTCAGCTGCTGCCGCCCTGTTGCCAAGGGCCCCTCCCCAGGACAGCCAGGTGGGTGCCCCACCCACCCCCTCCTCACACATAGGCACCACCTGTGGTTCTCCTGTGGGACCAGCCTGGACTGCAGCTGCCAGGGCCTCGTGGCAGCCCCAGACCTAAGGGTGAGCTCAGAAACCCTCCACCTGCTGAAAAAGGACAGAGGGCACACACAGCCTTTGCTTGCTGGACCAGGTCACTGCTCCAGTTTTCCTTCCAGGCAGACAGGCCACGCACTAAAGAACAGCTGCAGAGAAAAGGCTGCCCCAGGTGTGCTGGCACTTCACCAGGAGCATGGCAGTGACGGTGAAGTGGTCCCCTGAGCCCTTCCCTGGCCGTGTTAGCACCTCGCTCACTGCTGGGAGCCCGAGCACTAGGATGGACAGCATCCTCACAAGCCTAATTGTGCCTGCAAGGTGAAGACAGTTTTTGTTTTTGGATTTTCTTAAAAACATAAAAGGCTTTTTCTGTTTCTTAAACACTCTTTCCAAATGTGCTATACCAAGTCTTCCTTCTCCAGTGGAGAGTAGATCTCTTAATGACATCTTGGGCAGATCCATCATTTTCTGATTGTATTCAGATATCAAACCTCAGTCCACTTTAAAACATTCATTCCCAACGTGATACTATTCACATCTCATCTCCCCACTCCACCCACAATTCAGTGCAAGCTTGGATCTGGACCCTGAATGATCAGAGGTCTATTTCTGGGCCACTACCCCCCTTACCCCCACTTTCCCCTTTTAGGACCAGTTCCTCTAGTGTGTTGGGCTGAGAGGTAGGACAGGGAAGGGACAGAGGGTCTTATACTAACAGGCCACGGCTATAGCCTTCTCTATAGCGGTAGCTGACTTGGACTGGCTGTGAGGCAGGGACCCAAATGTTGGCTTTCTCTGGAGGATACATGTGAGCCCTTCAGAGGGACTTTTGGGCAGGAATATGGCAAATCCAGGTTCAATCACTTCCATGCCCTTGGGCTCCCATCACTGAATGTGTACTCTACAGACTGAGCTCAAGCTTCCTGGGAAATATGAGAGAGAACCATCTTGGGAGGTGGATAGAACAAACCTGGCTACTTTCTAAGTAGTATCCACTTGAACCACAGGAAATACATTTCCTGTCCCTGACAAACCGCACGGTTCAGTCTGTCCATGCAACCCTTCTTTCTGCCCTCGCTTCTTTCCCCTGGTAGCCATTTCCAGGTCAACAGAAGAGTTTCCCTCCATAGTTTGTTACATGTTTAAATTAGTTGCAGTTCCATTTCCAGAGCTCTTCATTTCTTTCTATAGAGCCAGATTTTTTACCTCGGATTATTTTTCTTTTGCCTAAAGGACTTTGTTTAACATTTCTCATAGTACGGGTTTGCTGGAGATTAATTTTCTCATCTTTTGTATGTCTGAAAAAGTCTTTCTTTTGCATTTTTGAAAGATATTTTTGCTGGGTATAGAATTCTAGGTTGGCAATATTTTTCTTTCATTACTTTAATGATTATTATTCCTCTGTATTCTCACTTGCTTTGTTTCTAACAAGAACTCTGCTATCATACTTATCTTTGTTCCTCTGTTTATGACATAATTGTTTTTTCCTCTGGTTAATTTTTTTTTAGTTATCTGGTTAGTTTTAAGATTCTCTATCACTGGTTTCAAGCAATTTTATTTAAGATGGCTTAATGCCTTGGGATAATTTTCTTGATGTTTCTCTTGCTTGAATTTTACCTTGTTGAGTACTGAATGTACTCAACAATTACTTTTAAAATAATATTGACTGTTGTTCCGGGACACAGTTAAGTTACTTGTAAATAGTTTAGGATCCTTTCAAGATTTGCTTTTAAAAAAAATTTAAGAATCATGCTATGTTGCCCAGGCTTATCTCAACCTCCTAGGCTCAAACAATCTTCCTGCTTCAGCCTCCTGAGTAGCTGGGAGTAGAGGCACATGCCACCATGCCCAGCCAAAACTTGTTTTTAAACCTTATTAGGAGGAACCAGAGCAACCTTTAGTCTGGAGCCTAATTAGACCCCATTACTAAGACAATATCCTTCTGAGTATTCTACTCAATGCCCCAAGAACTAAAAGGTTTTCAACTCTGGCCCATAGGACTGTTACCTGTCTGGTATGAGCTCTGGAGATTGTTCCCTTTAGTCCTTTTGGTGATTCTTTCCCTGGCCTCATGGAGTTTCTTTGCATGCAGGTGCTGATCAGTACTCAGCCAAAAACTCAAAGGAGACACTCTGTAGGACGCCAGAGTTCTCTGTGTGTGTAGCTTTCTCCTCTCCTGTATTCTGTCCTGTGAATTCTAAGTGCATTGGTCTCCCTGGGATGCTAGTTCCATCTCCTTTACTCAGGGATATCCCTGTACTCTACCTGTGCTCCCCTTCCCTGCTCCATGGCCTAGAACTCTCTCTAGGCAGTAAGCTGAGGGCAGTCATAGGACTCACCTCATTTGTTTCCACTCTTTTCAAGAATCACTGTCCTGTGCTGCCTGTGCTCCAATGTTGAAAATTGTTGGTTCAAATATTTTGTCTGGTTTTTTACTTGTTTCAGAACCCTGGTTCTAGTGTGTACATTTCCTGGAAATCCTGGAATGATGGATGCTAGCTCTTAGCTGGGCTTTCAATGTCATCTAAGTCCATACTTTCCACCTACCAGTGAAGAAACTAAGGTGGGAGAAGGGACCTTGCCTGAGTTTGTGGCAGACCCTGACCTGGGCCAGGTCTCCTGACTTGAGATGGAAGTTGTTTTGAAAGCAGTGAGCTCCCAGCAGAAAAGGAACTTGGAGAACTTCAAATCAAGACTCCCGTGTGTCAGAGCGTAAGTAGAGTGTATTGCTGACTGTGTCTCACTGTCTTCTCCATTCTAGCATCTGCCTTCAGGGATGTCAACCTCTCACCTCAGTTTCTGCATTGATCATGGAGAGAATCCCATTCCCTCTGATGTATTCTACCAAATCAGTCCCAGAATAATTGAGAATATTATGGAATTTCAGCACTAGGAAGAGGCAGAGTGCAGAGCCAGGGTTTGAGCTGAACTTATCATCAGAGTCAACATATCATTTAATAGACAAGGAAACTAAGACTTGGACGGGTTCACTGGCACACCCAGGCAGACCTAAGATCTTGGTTTTGCACCCAAACACCCACCTCTGAAAGGCGACGTGCTTAAGTGTCAAACAGTCAGTTCTTAGGATCTGTATGCACATTCAGTTTACTACATCACTTGCCTGCAAGAACCACACCAAACCCAGCTGGGGGTCTGTATCAGAAGCATTTCCATGGCTTTTTGTCCAGGTTAACTGAACACTTTTAACAGTCTGCTTTGCTCATTCGTCCACACAGTGGGGTGAGAATTCCCAACAGAAGCCTCGGGCCACTGTGAGAGGAAGTTTTTGGAGAGGATAAGGACAAACATCAGAGAAGGTTGAAGAACGAGAAGGAAGGAAGCAATGAAAGCAATAAGCCCATTTCTCAGGTCATTTTAAAAACCTCTAATTGGGGACACTGAACAGATAAGCATCTATTTTTCTTTGCTTTGGTTATTTTTGGAGGAACTTCCCCCTCCCCATTTACTTTAATACAATACTAAGCACACGCTTCTCAGCACATAAAAAAAGTCAGGATGTCCCAGGTTTTGATGCACAGAGCAAACTTTGCTTTGCCTTGTTGACCAGCTGTCACAATAGGGCCTTTCATGGCAGAAGCACATGATTCCGGGCAACGTGACCTCAGCGCTGGCTAACATTCCAGGACAGCACAAAGGAACTAAACTTGTTTTTGTGCTATGAGTGCGCAAACCAGTGGACAGTGTCTGGGGGTCGCTCACGAGTGCTCCTCAGCCCAGAGCTTGGGGCAACAGTCTGAGCCACGCGCTTGCTTTTCTTCCGCCCTTTCCTGTGCAGTCCATGGGCAGCCAGCGCGGGGCAGGTTCCCAGCGCTCCCCTGGGGGACGCACACCCTATGTATTAATACATATAAAGAAATTTTACCAGGGTCACCCCTCTGTACAAGCTGTGCTCATTATTTTAACTGCCTTGATGAACTTGTACATTTTCAGAGAGAGTTAAACTAAACAGAGTTTGACAGTGGAGAATTTTCACATAGATAAAAGAGTGGGGACATGAAACTGGGTCACCAGGAAGTGTCTCGTGGCAAAATGCACTTTGTATTGAACTGAAGGAAGGAATAAATATTTCAAACTTTTTCTTTAAGGGAAGCGTGATGGGTGATGCTTGATACCGTCCACACCGACTTGCAACATGGGGTGGTTGGTGCCTTTGGGGACTTTTTATCTCAGTGTACAGGAAGAGGCACCAATTTGGAGGAGAAGGAGGGAGCGGGGTACAGCTGGCTGGAGGGGCATTCTGTCCACTGATTAGTCTTCATCTCTCTGTGTGGGAAGTAAAATGGTAAATGGGACCTTCTTAAAACAGCAACCCCAAAACACCGGGAGGGTCTCATGTGCTTTCCAGACTGTAACTGATTCACTGTGTTCGGTGCAGTTTGGGCCCCACTGAACACTGCACTCATCACATGGAGTTTATTGAACATCTACTAGGTGCACTATGGAGACTCTACTACCCTCCATGATCACCATTTCACTGAGGACCCATCACCAAGAAAATCTAGAAAGTCATGAAGATATTGATGACAAGAGTAAACATTGTTTATCAAATTCTTACTGTCTACTGGGCTCTTTATGTGCAGCATCTCACTTAATGCTCATTACCATCTCATGGAAAGGGGACCAGCATCCCCTCCATCTTACAGAGGAGGAATCAGGCTCAGAGAAGTTAAGGAACTGGCCTAAGATCACACAGCTAGAGCCTGCACTCAAACCCAGGCGACGTGGAAGCGCAGACCATGACTCATCCACCACTGTGACTTATCAGTACGCAGGGGATGCAGGACAGGTGGTGTGGGCTCCATTGACATCCCCTATGAATCTCATGAAGCCAGGCTGGAGACACCCTCTCCACTAGACCAGACCAACAGATTATAGTAGAAAAAAAAATCCTGCTCCAACTGAGGAAAGAGAAGAGAAAGAGTGCTGATGGCAAAACATCAGTGAGACGCCGAGGTTTATGTTCTTTGTCTTTTCTCTCTGGGTCCCCTAGCAACAGTTAAGAAATATTGATGTTAATGCGCAGGAACATGCTGACACGACTGTTCCACCAGGCACAGCGTCGCTGGTGAACAGAAACGCGTGCTCATTTCTGCTCCGTTAAGCAGGGGAAACAATATTAGGGTCTGCCCCGTGGAAAAGGAAGATGGAAAGATGTTCAGATTTCAAAGTTATGTGAGAATGGAGAAGAAAGAACAGGTCGTAACTTATTTTTTGAAATATTAAGCTATTCACAAAATCCTGACACTCACCAAGACAGACAAACGCAAGGGCGGGGGAGACACTCGCGATTGAGGCTGTTCTGCCACACCATATTGCTACTGCCACATTTTTCTAGAGTGTCTGAAAATATCAGTCTTGAAAATACATATGTATTATTTTTTGAGAGGTGTGCATCTATAGCCTCAGGGTTGAAAAACAAACATCTCTATTGCCATGAGCTCATGCCGGAGCCTGTGTGAGTTGTTTCCCCTACTTCTGTCGAAGGTTTCTAATTAGGACTATTATGGAGACTGAGCTTTGTGGGCTGTTGAATCAACTCTTTGTGCTAATTGCAAGTCTAGGGCTCTATGCTTGTCCTTGCTTGGGCTGACCTGTTTCTCAGCTGGGCCGCTAGGCCACTAGATGGGGAGGGTGACCCTGGCCCCGCTCCCTGACGTCTGTGACAGGGCTCTGGGGAAACACCCCAGGGATGTGCTCTCACCTCTCCAGCGGCCCTTCCCACACCTGCCATTAAAAGCAAGCTGTTTTCTAAGATAGATGAATAGATGGTGACTCTGGTTTCTAGTTATCACATGCTCTTAATAAACAAATGGCCATCTTGAAGTCATTTCTCAAAGACAGAACTATTTACCTAAAAGGAGAAGGGTGGATAATAAACACTGGCTCCTCCCCCTGCATCAAGAATTTTAGAAATGTTAAGTGACAGTAGAGTGCAGTAGGACTGCACTTCCTTGAAATGGGGAGGAGATAACCCAAAGGGTCTAAGTCCCCCTGGCTTGGACCCTCTCCTCCTCCCTAGCTCCCACAGGTTTCTCTTTGTAGGTCAGAGACAGTTAGGAAATTAATCTTTGACCATCTGAGTAGCTGATTGTCAGCAGATAATGACAATCAGGTAATAACTCAGGCAAAACCTCAATCATCCTTTTAAAAAATACCTTCTTGATGTCAGGCACTGTACCCTTCCTGGGTGTAGCTATGGTGGGCAGTGCATAGAAATACAGTGTTGGCTAGGCTTGGAGGTCTACGGATACTTGGTCTCAGAGGACAAAGTAACGGTCCCTTGTTGATTTGGTAGAACATTTCCATTGTGGGACCTGGAGGCCACATAGTAAGAGGTGCTAAAATTCAAAGAGAGTGGAGGTGGGTGCTGCAAATCTTCTCCCGGTGATCCTGGTTAGCTCGGGCAAGGTGACGGTGCTGGTCGTGGGCAGGCTGCCCATTGCATCAGCACAGTTCTACAGACTCCTGTCCAGCCGCTGAGCAGAAGCCACATTAGAAGAAGCCCAACATAGGCCAGAGAGCCTGACACTGCCAGAGAAAAAGCCCACTCGGGGTGGCCCCAAGGCAAGCTCTAGACGGCAGGCAGATCTTTCTGCCTGTGAGCCTCTTGGCACCTCCTGGGAACTGGCAACCAAGAAAGGAGGTAAATCCCTGAAGCCAGGCTGAGGGGGCAGCAGTGGGATACTGCCCTGAACCAGAGAGGTGCTCACGCCTTAGCCTGGTGGATTCCAATGGACACTCTACCCATGACCTGGTTTTCTACCTGGTCTGAAATAAGAAAACAAGTACAGCATAGTGAGTTTTTCATTAAGCTACATGTTTTTTTTTTTTTTTAGAACTATGTCCTTCTACTTTTTTGGTAGGAAAAAAAAAGGACTTTTAAGGAACAGATGTGATAGTGGATGACAATATTTTTGGTTTTGCTTTTTAATATTTCTTTTTCTAAATATCAAAATACTAAGGGAGTACAAATGTTTTTGTTACATAGATAGCTTTTGTAATGCTTGAGTCAGGGCCAGTAGTGAGCCCATCACCCAGATAGTGTTCATTGTACCCATTAGGTAGGTTTTTGTTCCTCCCTTCCTCCCTTCTCCCCCTGCTTGATTTCCAATGACTTTTACTTCCCTCTGTGCACATGTGTGCCCATCAGTTAGTTCCAATTTATTAGAGAATACAGAGTACATGTAGTGTTTGTTGTTCCATTGTTGAGATAATTCACTTAGGAGAATGGTCTCCAGTTCTATCCAAATTGCTGCAAAAGACAGAAATTCATCCTTTTTTATGGCTGGGTGGTACTCCATGGTATACATATACCATATTTTGTTAATCTGGTCATGAATTGATGGGCACTTGGGTTGATTCCACATCTTTGTAATTGTGAACTTTGCTGTGATAAACATTCAAGTGCAGGTGTCTTTTTGATAAAATGATTTCTTTTCCTTCAGGTAGACACTCAGTTATGGGATTGCCGGATCAAATGGTAGGTCTACTTTTATTTCTTTGAGAAATCTCCATACTGTTTTCCATAGAAATTGTACTAATTTGCAGTCCCACCAACAGTGTATAAGCATTCTTTTCTCTGCATCCACACAAGCATCTATACAAAAGAATACAATGAAAACTAAGTTTTATTCTCATCCCAGCCACCCAAAGGTAACCACAGTAATCAGTTTCTTGTGCATTCTCTTGAAGATACTGAGCCATATAAAAGCATCTATTTTTTTTATGAAGGCCAGCCCCCGGCCTGTGGTTGATTTACCAATAATGCTTCCCTGTGAGGCCGTTCAAGGAACAACCAACCTATCTGTTGACCAGGTGTGAGCATTTTCTCTTGTATAATAGCTTTTAATGCAAATATTAATAGAAACATACCATATACATTCTTCTGCATGTCACTTTTTTTTTACCTAACAATAAATAATTTATCATCTCTCTTTTCACAGCCACATTCCCTAGCACAACACCCTCTGCATACAGCAGGTGCTCAGTGAATGTTTTGGCTCATGGTAATGGTAGTTTGCTATTGAGAATTTGTAAGTACGGGAAAGCTGTTTGCAACTATAAAATGCCATGGAAATGCAAGAAATAGTCATTACTGTGTGCAGCTGCTTCGGAAAGTATTCAATCCTGTGTTGATCAAGATTCTTTCCACTTTAAGGACCAAACCCAAACTAGAGTGTGCACCTCTTCCCCCAACTCGGCAGAGCAGGGGCTCTCAGTGAAGTCAACACTACTTAGCAAGCAGGAGCCAGAAGTAGATTTCCTGTCCAGTCAGACCTTTAAAGTCACAAAGATGGCGAAATGACTGGGGGAGAAAAGAACCTCAAGGGCACGGTTTATTTACTGCGGAAGAGAGGCTGCAGAATGGCTTTTATAGCCTTTCCTCAGAGAGCCTCAAACAGGAAGAAAAGTACTAAAGAACCACAGGAAGAGTGGCGTGAGCTGCAGACAGGTCTCTGGGATACCGCTGTGGACTGCAGCCTCCACCCCACCACCGCTAGCACAGATGGCCCCTGGGCAGGACTGGGGACAAGGCAGCCCTCTGGGCACCCCTGGCCAAGAGGACATAGGTATCCCAAGGCGGGGAGTCTTTGCCCAGGACAAGACTCCGATGCAGGGGCCAGCTGGATTTCAGACCCACTCAACCCTGGCTTCTGCAAAGTGCAACCCCCCGACCCCAGGCGGGAGGTACCTCCCCTTCCCTGGTGTTCGTGCATTTGTTCCTTGGACACATATGTGTTGATTCCCACTCTATGTCAGATGCCATACTAGGTCTGGGACACAGCATGAACAGGACAAACTCTAGCTCGTGAGGAGCTTAGTTCCTGAGAGGAAAGACAGAAAATAAACACCAATAGAGCTGTAAGAAAGGCAATTTCAGAGAGTGAAAGGTGCGAAGAAGAAGTATATGGGATAACCTGAGAGTGCCTTGAGGGCAGTGGCCGTGCTTGGCCAGGAAAGTCAAGAAAGGCCTTTCTGAGGAGGAGACACTCCGGGTTCCAGGCTCCAGACTCAGCAGTCCTTCAAGACTCTTCTGCTGCTCTTCCTTCCCTACTGGTTTTGATCCAGGGCCTTCCTCATGTTTCCCACTGTGGTACCGGCCTCCAAGATAGCCCCTAGTGGTCTGCCTCTCCTGGCGCCCATGCCCTTGCGGACTGCCCTTCCACGCTGTCTCAGGCAGGGTTGGTTTGTGTGCCAACAGGCACAGCAGAAGTGAGTGTATGTTACTCCCAAGGCTACGTCATAAAACCTCACGGTGTGTTCTCTCTCTTGCTCTCTCTCTTTCTCGCTCTCTCTCTTTTTCGATGATTGCTTGGTCTAGGGGAAGGGACCTGCTACGCCATGAGCAGCCACATGGCATGGAACCGAGGCCTCTTAGCAACAGCCGTGCACGTGAGCGAGCTGGGAAGCAGATTTTGCTGCCCCAGTCGAGCCTTCAGATAAGTGCGGCCCCGGCTGGAATCATGACTACAACCCCATGAGGACCCTGAGCCAGAACCACCCAAGTAAGCTGCTCTCAAATTCTTGATCCATGAAAATGATGAGATAATAAACATTTGATGTTTTAAGCTACTAAGTTTCAGTGTTATTTGTTACACAGCAATAGAAAAATCAGTACATAATCAACAGCTCTTGCACCTCTGCCTCACTGCACCCCTGCAGTCCAGAGCTCCCTGCCCCCCGTGTCCTCTCCACCATCCAGTCTGCCCAGCACCCCCACACTGACACGCCCACTGCTTCAATTGTGACCCTGTCGTATTTCTTAATCACCTCCAGGAAAAAGGTCAAATCAGCCTGACTTTCAGGTCTGTCTATAATCCAATTCTGCAAGCACATATTGGCATTTGTGATGTATTTGGTATAGTGTTTCATGCTGCACAGAAAACACAGAAACTATTGATTGTGGTCCCAGCCCTCAGTGTTGGTGAGATAGTCCGATGTCTCTGGAACTATCAGAAAGAAGACAGAGCACAGAGCAGAGGGGCAGTGGGAAAAAGAAGCTAAAAAGAAAAAGAAGAAAGTGCAGAGCAGAGTTCAAGGCTTGTTAGGTTGGCGGAAAGTATTAAATGAGAGGGTGGAGAGCTCCACGTGGGCTGGAGATGGGAGCCAGGGCCCGAGTCAGTCCTGCAGGGCAAGAGAAGGAGGGAAGGGGCCCAGCTAGAGCAGAGGCAGGCTTAGGAGAATAAAGCCCGGACCAGGTAAGGACGTGGAGGGCCTTGCATGCCTAGTGGAGAAGTTCAGACTTAATCCAGCAAGAAGTGCTGTGAGCCCGTTCCGATTGATGAGATTAAAGCGAGGGTGAGGTGGGAAGAAGATGGAGGGAAGAGATCGGGGCTCAAGCAAGATGACTTTGGAATGGTTGGCTGCCACTGAGATGAGGGGACCTAGACACCAGGGGAAAAAAGGAGCACCACTTTGGTTTGAGACGGCTCGGCCCCGCCCCCACCCAGCCTGGCACCCACCTGCTACCCAGTGCGCACAGATTCTGTGAGACTGGAACCAACAGCCCGGCGAGTTCCCACTGAGTCTACGGCAGAGGTGCTGAACTCATCGGACATTAGGATCACCTGGGAGATGTTTTAGGGTGCTGAGGGCTCAGTGTGAAGCAGTCTAGTGTAATGGTTGAGGGCAGAATCTGGCTGAATGCCTGGGTCTAATCTATGGCTCTACCCTCACAGCCTGAGGGACCCTGGACCAGTCACTTAACTCCCTGAGCCCCAGAGTCCCCATCCAAACATGAGGACAATGAGGACCTACCACACAGGGTTGTTGTGGAGATGAAACAAAACGAAAAGCACTTGGAACTGTAAGGTCTGTAAATGTGTTAGCTTTTTTGTAATGCAAGTGTTCTTTGACCTGGCGTGCAGTTTGGGCATCAGTATTTCTTATCTTCCTGGGTGCAGCCAAGATTAAGAATCACAAATCCATACGATAAAGACACCCTCATCCTCCCTACCATCAGAAGAAAGTGCTAAAACTATCACCACAAACATGCTCCTTGATTCAGAAAACATGAGACCTAAGCAGACTACATGGTTTTGACTCAGAACGATGGACAAGTTCATGGTCTTGGAGGGTTTCCGCAGGAAGCGTGTGGATGTTCAGCAGTTCAGCTGAACCTGGCTCTGAGTCCCAAGTCTTTGAAATCTCAACACTCAAGGTAGAGCAAAGCATCCCCCAGGACAGGGACTGTGTGCCGCGGTCCAGCTCTGTACCCCGGTGCCTCCGTGACACCCCACTTGCTGGTTGGCTGGAGGAGAGGGGCAGGCCTCACCGGCCAGGGAATAGAACCGTCTAGGCTCGGATATGGACGGAAGGAGGTCCATTTGGTGAAGCGATGACAAAGCCATAAAGGAAACACGCTTTGAGCCTATTTAGGAATGCAAATTAGATTTTTTCTTTGCTAGAGAATTCTCACACTGCTAAACCAGAAATGCTTCAGACACCCACTTCCCACCCCCGGTTCAGGATATTTATGTTAACTGAAGACTCAAGGGGGAGACGACTTGTTGGGTCCTTTAAGAGGAAGATGCCACGTTCAAAGTACACCTGACACAAAGGTGGGCAGGCTTCAACGCCCACCAGGCCAGGGCTTCTCAAACTCCCAGGCACCAGGGGAGCCTATTCAAATGCAGATTCGAATTCAGTAGGCCAGAGGAGGGGCCTGAGGTTCTGTTCTCCCAGCAAGCTCCCAGGCACTGCTCGTGCTGCGGCCCAGAGACCAACCGCACTCTGAGAGATGAAGCATTAAAGTCCATTTTCAGTGGGAAGCCCACCCAGCTTTGGAGAATCTTGTGGACAGTATCCCTGACTGGGGTTTAAAAGAATAAACAAGTCCCTGCCCACTGGTCACATATTTTATCACTTTTTTCCTGCCTTTAAAAGAAAATCCTCCAAACCAACTTGAGAGTCTGAACAGTTTTAATATCGAATGGGGTCATTAGATTTTAAAAATTTTCTTGTCACTTCTGGTGTAAATAGGCACCTGGACTTACTGGCTCTGAAATATTTTCTGTGATTGTACAGGACTCATCCGCCAAGGCTCATCCTGCCCGCTGCACAGGTCAGGGGACTCCTGGGCCTCCAGGGGACTTCGGGTTCACTATTTAACTCCATGGCTGGTTAACTGAGGCCCAGCCAAATCTGGGACTTTGCCCTGCATCTCAGGGCTGGTGGAAGAGCTCAGTTGTGTTTCCCTGGCACGCTGCTGGGTGGTTGATGTTTATGGAATATCCTGCTTCCCTCGCAGGGCACCGATTCAGTTAACTGGCTCCTTTTCAGGGACCACAGCCCAGAGGTGGTCTGTGGCTATCCAGGATGCCAGGAGGGAAGGTGAGGGCAGGAAGGTGAACTGTCTTTGTTCGGACATTCCCCCCAGCCCCAGTGAGAGCTTCCTATTACACCCTCTCGGCACCCCACACCTCCCCGTGAAGCACGTTTCCTCTTATTGACAGCATAATTATTGATTAAAGTCCGACTGTCCCTCCTCTAGACCGTAGGCTTTCTGAAGGCAATTTCAGAGCTTCTTCATGCTCACGGCCACACCCCCTGACGAGGCATGTAGCCACTGGGTACTCAATAAATGTGTTGAAAGAATAAATAAATAAGAGCCAGAGCCAACCCTTGTGCCATATGCCAGCCATTATTTTGTCATTTATATGTATTTACTCTTTCAATTCTTACAGCCTTACGAAAACAGCCTGTGTAATTAAACCCCTTTCACACAGAGGGAAACTAAAGCAGAAAGCGAGGCGCTTGAGGAGCTTGCCCACGACTGACCAGGTGGTGGAAGGGGGACGCCGCGGCCCACCTGCTCGCCCGCGAGTTGCATTGGGTTCTAGGCAGCCACCTAAAGAGTGGGGCTCAGGTGGCGAGTGAAGCAGCATGCGCTTGCAGAGCCCAGAGGACAGAAGTGAGCATGAGACAGGGGCACAGGACGCATATGAAGCAGGCAGACCAGTCTCTGGTCTCTGAACAGGGGCGGAAGTGTTCAACAGGAAGACTTGACCTTCCAGCCTAAAGCTGAAAAGCTAAGATTCCTCATGTGTGTCCTGGCCATGGCCAAACCCCAGCAGAGCAGATTCTGATTAGGACTTGCAGGGAGGGGCCTGAGGATGTCAGGCAGCCCCAAGGGAGGCAGGGCCTTCCCCGCCAACGCAGTGGGCCTCCGGGAAGCGGTGGACACACAGGCACGCTGGTGACTGCAGGCCCTGCCCTCTGCGGGCCTCCACAGCCTCCGGGAGGGCTCTCGGCCTCCTTGCACGCTTTGAACTCTTTGTCTGATCATCTAATTTCTGGGCCCACTCAGAGTCAGTTTGTATTATTTGCTCTTTTGCCAGAGCATGGGTTAGATTTTATGTTTTGTCATATGTCTCACAAGTTTAGTTTAAAACTTGACATTTTAGATAGTATACCGTAGCAACTCTGGACTCTGATTTATTTTCCTGGGGTAGTAATTATTGACTTTATTAACTTGCCTGGAGTTAATCTGCAGAATCTTTGCCTCCGACAGCATGTGGCTGCTAATGCCTCTGCTCAGTTGTCTTGTTTTTAAGTCTTATGTTTAATTTTTAGCCTGGCTTTCTAAGGGTTGTCCCTGCATGTGCATAGGTTATCGGCCAGCCAATGACTGGGCAGAGGTTACACTCTAACACCTTAAGCCTATAAGATCCACCCTCTGCTGATGGATCTGTGTGTGGGTCGAGGAAGGAATACATTTAAAGTTCAGTCCATTTCAAGTCTGCCTAACTTTTACTTTCTTCCAGGCTCTCTTTGTTCTCCCCTGTACATATGCATAGTTTCCTCTTTAACTAGGGAGATGTGGAGAGCTTATATAGCTTTTCTGCGTCTCGTTCACTTCTAGGATTTCTCCTCTAAATTTCTGGCTGATCAGCTAGCTGTTCACTCCAACCAGGACTGCAATCACAGGCCAGCAGAGCTCTGAGTTTTCCTTTTCAATTCCTACCGAGTTTGCTGTTTTTACTGATAACACTACAAGGCATAGGTTTGCACCTCCCTCCAAATCAAATCTACTCCCCTCTGAGAGTGAAGCTGCTGATTTTCACAGCCAGTATCGCCCTGGTAAAATTACCAGGCTCAATGTGCTCAGGGCACAGGGAAGGGGGAAGCTTCAGGCATGAAGGCCACAGATTATTATCATTTTTACATAAAATTTTAGCAATTATTCATGACTAAATACTCCTCAATTAGTTGTTTCCCTTTGGTTGATTTCCAAAGCCCTAGAATTGTTTTTTACAATTTTGCTCAATTTTACAGGGGTGAGACTTTGCCAACCTTTTCCCTCTGCCATAGCCGGAAGTTCCACCTTATATGTACTTTTAAAATGCAATCACACAATACACCCTGTTTTCTACACTGAAAAGTCTATATATTCTTATTATTGTTTTATTTACATATTTGATAACTTGGCTCCTTTTAATTGATTTTCTAAATTTTCAAGTTGAACTTTTGGGATCATTATCTCCTGTTAAATATAATTTATACGAGCCCATTGTTTTGGACAGACCTCCTGCATTAGGCTCTCATAGACCAAACCAAAATGGAGTCACTCATGCTAGAGTTCCATACTGAAACTAAGTTGTTTATCTGACCTTCTGAGCAATCAGGAGAGAGAGATAATAGCCAAATCCCCAAACAGTCCATTTTAGCCAGCATGATAAGGAAGTCCCCTCTGCTTTAACCTTTATAAAGAAAGTAACTTTGTAATGACCCATCTGTTTTTTGTTCCTTGTTTCTACTTTCTTCAGCCTTTTTCTGTCTATAAATAGTCACTGCCCACATTGCAGAAGAGAGCTCTCTAACCTCTTCTGGTTGTGTAGGCTGCCTGATTCATGAATTGTTCTTTGCTCAAATAAACTCTGCTAAATTTATTTTGTCTGAGGTTTTCCTTTGAGAAGATCAAGTGTCAGAAGTGAGGATTCAAAGGAGCCCCTGGCGATGACTTCCAGGAGCAGTGAGTAGACAGGCTTGGTCCCTGGCTGAGATGCCTGTGCTCACTGCTTCTTGCTGTACATATGGAGGTCATCATCAGTAAGTCCCCCTTGGATATGAGCCCTGTAACTTGTGTCAAGTTCTCCATGTTTATTTGGACATTTTTGATATAGACCAGGTGTGAAAGTCATAACAGAAACTGGAGTGGATCCTGTAAGAAGGCTTCAGATGTCTGATGGGTCAGACAAAAACTAAATTGGGTTTGTCAGAAGATGTCTTGTAGGAAAGGTTCCAGAAGGACAGAAAATAATGAGTTCATTTAAATCCAGGGAGTTTGGGACTCCATCTCAGAACCTGTACTGTTCTAGAGAAATGGGTGAATCTTACCAAAAATAATTTAGAATTTTGGGACCATGATGGGGAAGCTTTAACCTCAAGAAAATTGTTCACGTATGAAGCACATTAAAAAAAAGAGGACCTCAAATGCTTCAGAAAAAATGGGAATTTTTTTGTTGGCATGAGGAAGATTCTAAAAGACTAAATAAATTTTAAAATTGTTTCTCTTTCTCTCTATTCTCCTCTGCTTAATTTGAATTTATTAGCCTTTTTGCTAAGGTACATGAACGGGGGAAAAAAGCTAGATAAAATATTTACATAAACTAGACCCTCATATCAACCAAGTCAGTTTCTTGACCACCTTTGTGTCTAGGTCAAAATCTTAAGCCCAGAGCAATAATGAAATGTATCCCTATTCCACATAGAAAATGCTTTGTCTGCCCTATTCATTAAGGAGCTCCACCTGTAACTCAGGAATCTCATTAAAAAACAGAAGCTAAGTTGAAAAGCCACCTCTCTAACTAAATTGGTCTCCAAAATATGCCTTTCTGGCACTCAAACTGTTATTTTGAGAAATCTACCTAACAAGCCTCATCTTTGCTGAACATCTTAACTGGACTTTTTACCTATACCCTTCTCTGTTTTGGCAAATGATGGTATTTAGACCTAAAGTCTAAAGTTTCTGACTTCGAGATGTAAATGTTCTACTCTTTCCTACCTAAGAGCCATACTTTGCAAATGCAAATTTACAGTGGAAATTTTTTAGATGGTTGTTAAAGTTGGGATGAATTAAATGAACATTGATGGGGTTAAAACAAAGGTTTAATCTACCCAAGGTGGAGTGAGCTGGAGGGCCCCTCAGCTGGATCCCCAGCACTAAATGGCCCCAAACCAGTTCGAAGACATTTATTTATCCCAGTTTGAAGACATTTAAAAAGCCAGAAAGCATGTTTCTAGAAATTAAAGTTACTAAGATTTAAAGATTCTAATTAATATATGTAATTAAAGCTATTATAAATATAAGAGAAACAACTCTGTATACAAAGAAACTGAGACATATTCTTGGTAAGGAAATTTATAAGGTGTGAGAATGTGTTTTCTGTTGTTGTTTTGTTGTTATGATGTCTTAGTCCATTTTCTGTTGCTATAACAGAATGCCACAAGTTGGATAATTTATTAAGAAAAAATTTGTATTTAGCTCACAGTTCTAGAGGCTGGGCAGTCCAAAGGCATGGCATTGGCATATGGGGAGGGCTTTTTTGCTTCATCATAACATGGATGAGGGCATCACACAGCAAGAGGGCAAGATCATGTGTTTCAGCTCAGATCTCTCTTTCTCTTTTATAAAGTCACCAGTCTCATCATGGAGGCCCTACCCTAATTACCCTACCTAATTTTAAATACCTCCCAAAGGCCACACCTCCAATAAACACATGAATTTGGGGATTAGGTTTCCAACACGCAAAATCCAGGGTACAGATTCAAACCACAGTATTACATTCCTGGCCCCCCAAAATTCATGTTCTTCTCACATGCAAAATGTATTTATTCCATCCCAATAGCTCTAAAGTCTTAATTTGTTCCAGTATCAACTCAAAAGTCCAGAGTACCATCTAAAGCAGATATGGTTGAGACATAAGGCACAATTCATTCTGAGGTGAATTCCTTCTGGTTGTGACTGTGAAATCAAATAAGTTATCTATTTCCAAAATACAATGGTAGGACAGGTATAGGATAGACAGTTCCATTCCAAAAGGGGGAAAGAGGCAAGAAAAAGGCAGTAACTGGTCCCAAGTGAGTCCAAAACCCAACAGGGAAAACAATATTAAATCTGAAGGATCCAGAACAATCTTCTTTGACTCTATGTCCTGCTTCCTGGATACACTGATGCAGAGGTTGGACCCTCCCCCCGCCCCAGAGCTTCAAGCAACCCTGTCCTGTTCAGTCCACTTGTCACTTATCATGGGTTGGTGTCTTTGCCTGCAGCTCTCCTAGAATGAGACTGCACACTGATATCTCCATGGTCTTGTGGTCTCAGAAATAGCCCCACTCCAACAGCTCCACTAGGCATTGCCATAGTGGGGACTTTCTCTGGTGGCCCTGACCCTGCAGTTCCACTGGGCATAACTCTAGTAGGTATTCCTTGTGGTGTCTCCACTCTTGTGACAAGTCTCTCTCTGGGCCCCCAGGCTTACTGTGACATCCTTTACTAGATGAAAGAAGCCATACCCCCAACGCTTTTATGTTCTACACACCTGCAGAATTAGCATCATGTGGACACCACCAAGGCTTACTGCTTGCAATTTCTAGAGCAACAGGTTGAGCAGCACCATGGGCCACTTGAGCCACAGCTAGCATGGCTGAGGAGCACTGCACCAGAATGCAGGGAACAGAGAACTGAGGCAGCCCTGGGCAGTAGCCCACCCCTTGAAACCATCCTGCCCTCCTAGAGTTCTAGGCAGCCTCAAAGATCTCTGAAATGTCTTTGAAGTTTTTCTCCCATTATCTTGATGAATAGCCTCTGGTTTCATTCTATCCATTTTAATTTCCTTATCAATAGGTCACTTGGTCACATACTTGGTTTTCTCTGCTGAAAATACTTTTTTAATCTATACCACATGGCCAGGCTGTAAATTTTCCAAATCTTTCTGCTCTGCTTTCCTTTTAATTATAAATTCTGTCTTTAAATCATCTCCTTCCTCATTTATTTTATTGTAAGCAGTTAAAAGCAGCCATGCAGTAGCCTGAATGCTTTGCTGCTTAAATATTTCTTCTGCCAGATATCCTAGTTTGCCACTCTTAAATTTTGTCTTCCATAAAGCCCTTGTGCATGGACACAGTTCAGGCAAGTTTTTTGCTACTTTGTAAGGAGAATGACCTTTTGCTTCAGTTTCCAATACCTTATTTTTCAGTTCCATCTGAGACCTTGTTACAATGGGCTTTACTGTTCATATTTTTATCAACATTCTGGTCAAAACCATGTAAGTAATCTCTAAGAAGTTCCAGACTTTCTGGTGAGGCCTCAGAAGTTTTCTCTTCTGAGGCCTCACCAGCATTGCCTTTAACTCTCCATTTATAGCAATGCAGGCTTTTTCTAGCTTGCTCCTCCAAACTCTTCCAGCCTGTATGTGTTACCTAGTTCCAAAGCTGCTTCCACATTTTCAGGTATCTGTTATAACAACGACCCCACTTCTCAGTACCAATTTTCTGTCAGTCCATTTTCTATTGCTATAACAGACTGCCATAGATCGAGTAATTTATAAAGAAAAGAAACATACTTGTTTCATAGTTCTGAAGGCTGCAAAGTCCAAGGGTATGGCACCAGTATCTGGTGAGGGCCTTTAGCTCAAGTCTGTCTTCCTTTTCTCATAAACTACCAGTCCCATCATGAAGGCCTCACCCTGATGACCATTTCTAGTCCTAATTACCTCCCAAAGGCCCCACCTCCCACCAGCACATGAACTTGAGGAGTAAGTTTCCAACACATAAAATTTGGATGACACATTCAAACACATAAAGGAAAAAGTGAGTAATTTTTGTCCTCATGTAAATAAAGTGACTGGTTGTTCCACAATGGAAAAGAGAAAAAGTGACAAACCAGATGGATATAAGAAAGTTATAGAAGGTTTTGCGAAAAAGAAAACTTGACAGAGGAATTGCATTTGTGGTCAGGATGATTAAAATTCAATAAAGGGTTATTAAACTGCACCTTAATATCAAAAGTATATTGGTACAAGCTGGTTGTCACTAAGCTACATATGTTGAGTTCCAGTAGACTCATGAGGAAGGACACAAAATCCTGAGCAGGGCATTTTCAGATCCTGTACCTGGGCCTAGGCGAGCTAAGTGTCCCCTCAAGCTTCTGGCTCAAAGTTCTGAGACTAGAAGCAAATAAAAATGAAATAGCTCTGCTCCACTATCGAACTTTTCTTGTTTAAATAACCATTTATCCATAGGAGGTAAAATCCACTATTTCATAAACAGTTGATCAAGAAAATCTAATCTGAACTGGTTTAAGCAAAAAACCAGAAATGTGTGAGAAGTCCACAGGTAAATTTGACTACAATTTTAACAGGGCTCAGGAACTTAAATTATGTCCTCAGATCCAAGTGTCTGGTACATCAGCTCTGTTGGCTTCTCTCTTAGACTCCACATGTTAGCAAGATGGCTGCCCATAGTGCAGTTTCTAGAATCTTCCTCAACATAATGCAAGTTCTGGGCCTGACTCTCATCAGCCCATGCTGGCTCACAGGCCGGAGGAATGCCATCTCTGATAGACCAGTCTGAGTCACACGTCCACCCCTGAGTTAACTCTACAGGAAGCACTTAGGCAGAGTGTGGTGGAAGTGGTGGTTCGCCTAGAAAGTTCAGATTAGCATTAACTAAAAGAAAGGGAAATATATACTGAGTAGCCAAAAAAGCACACATGTCCATCCAAATGATAAGCTTATGTCTCTCAGGAGAGAAATTTTTCCATTTGTAAATTGGGTTCTGCAGCAGAAAGAGCTGTGGATTAGAAGTCAAAATTTTTTAGTTATAATGTTAGTTCAACTGGTTTTAGCTATAGGATAAGGTTCTTGTAAGAATTGAACGAGTATGCAGGCCGGGCGCGGTGGCTCACGCCTGTAATCCTAGCACTCTGGGAGGCCGAGGCGAGTGGATCGCTAAGGGTCAGGAGTTCGAAACCAGCCTGAGCAAGAGCGAGACACCATCTCTACTAAAATAGAAAGAAATTAATTGGCCTACTAAAATTATATAGAATAAATTAGCCGGGCATGGTGGCATATACCTATAGTCCCAACTACTCGGGAGGCTGAGGCAGAAGGATCGCTTGGGCCCAGGAGATTGAGGTTGCTGTGAGCTAGGCTGATGCCACGGCACTCACTCTAGCCTGGGCAACAAAGTGAGACTCTGTCTCAATAAATAAATAAACAAATAAGTATGCAGTGTTTCATTAACATATGAATAATACTTTATAGTTAAATACCATCACTATTACCCTAGCGGCTGAGAATATGTCCCTTGGAAAGGTACTTTTTAAATATCTGAACTCTATCAAAGCAACCTCAAAGTTTTTGGACATAATAAAGAAGTTATAGTAGATATTGTGTGTTACCCATGTTGTCTTTTATTAGGTCTTTTGATTATGTAAGAAAAATGATTCTTCTCAATATTAAAAAGGCCAAGGTTTTTTTCCAACTGTATAAATTTTCTACATTTGCCTTTGAAATCTTTTGTCACTCTGTTATTGTTTCATAATAATCTATGATCCTGTTTAAACGAGTGTTTTGATATTTTTGACAAAGACCCCAAAACCAAACCTTTGATATTAATAAAATCAAACCTTTGATAGTGATATTCATAAACCTTTTGATATTTTTGACAAACTTTCCAAAATCAAATTCTAAATTAAGTCTTTTTTTTTTTTTTAACTTCAAGTCAATTTTTGAATCTTGTAGGAGGAGGTCCTGAAAAGTCTCAAAAGAATTTGTTATCTTTCCTTATGAAGGATAGATGTAAACTAATTAGGCTTATTTATTTATTATGTTAAATTTGCACTGGAAGTAAATAAGCAATTACGATGTTTAAGTGTTCCAAAAATTGTATGAAATTTCTAGAAATCTGATATGCCCTGGTATGATGTTATCACTCATAATTCTGGTTACTATGTTAAAATGCTGTATGTCACAGACATAATAAAATTTCCACATTATTGTGTCATTATCATAAGGAACTCTCACCAGATCTTAAACCATGACCATTTAAAGTCTTATCATCCACAGACAGTTGTTTTACTCTGCATGCTTTTCCTCAAAGGTTCTGCAAGCAACTATAATCCTAAAGTCTGTGTTTTCAAGGAAATTCATGGGAAGGACTCTGACAAGTATAGCTTTTTGATAATAACATACCATTGGAATAAGTAAGAACTTTCAGAACGCCAAGGAAGAAATCGATTGGCTGCTAATCCAACATCACACAAAACAAAAATTAATTATATGGGACTCAATGAAGTGATAAAAAAATGTTTTTTTTAATGATCTCTTTAATGTTTTGTTTGCTAGATTTAAGGAAATTTGTTTTCTTTTTAAGCTATTTATAGCTTACAGCAATTTGGTGAATTACACCTTTGTAAACGTAATTGAAACAATTACTCTTTTTTTCTCCCTACCTGATTCTCCCGAATTCAGAAACTATAAGTATTCTTGTTTTATGGCAATATAGTTATTTGCATAAGTCCAATAATAGTATTTATATTATATAACTTATAATAATATTATAAAGTATTCTATTTATAATAGAATGCAATTAAAAGCACTAGTTGTATTACTAAGGCTATGAGTGGAATGCCATATTTGAGATGTGCATGGAATACCAGGTTTCCTAGCCTTATGAAAAGAGGCCCAGAAACCTGAAAGATAGTTTGGGGATCTGGAAAGGAGACAAATTCCCCCAAATCTAAGAGTAGTCAGGCACACCCTGATGACAAGTCCTTGGCATGGGTTCTTATCTGAGATTCCTTATCAAAAGTTCCAGCAAAGCAGGCTTAAAAATACCTTATATGTTATTCTTCTTATACTTGTGTGATTGGCCATGTTTAATGAAATTGGACCTGTTTTGCAGGCTGATTGACCTTGCTGTGATCGACTTTGGCGGGAATTGGGGTGAGTGAAAAGTTATGTTTCAGAAGAAAGGTACAGTGTACCTGTTATTAGATTCTAGCCCTGTTTGTTGTTTTTAAGGTTTTACTTATAAGGTGGCCTGGGTCCTGAATTCTTTTAGTTCCCTCCACTATCAGGCTGTGACTCTCCAAACTAACATCTCCAATTTTCTTCCGCCTTTCTGACTTGGAATCATTAAGAATAAAAATTGCCCTTTTGCCGGGCGTGGTGGCTCATGCCTGCGATCCTAGCACTCTGGGAAGCTGAGATGGGAGGATCGCTCTAGCTCAGGAGTTCCAGAACAGCCTGAACAAGAGACAGACTCTGTCCCTACTAAAAATAGAAAAATTAGCCAGGTTTGGTGTTATGTGACTGTAATCCCATATACTTGGGAGGCTGAGGCAGGAGAATCGCCTGAGCCCAGGAGTTTGAGGTTGCTGTGAGCTAGGCTGATGCCATGGCACTCTAGCCCAGGTGACAGAGTGAGATTCCATCTCAAAAAAAAAAAAAAAAGGAATCACACTTTTCCTGAAGTCCTGCTGAAGCTGGACAATTTGGTACAGACTTCGGAGGACTCTGCACAATAGCTGGTGTACAGACCTTTGTGTCTGTTGCGTGCAGGCTGCTCAGACATCACTGGAAACATTCAAACTGCAAAAGATGCCTGGAATCCAACATCTGAAAATCTTTTTGACTGACTGCCCTTTGCACTCAGAGACCAAGTTCCTAGCTATTAACCTTTGTTTTTATTTTGTTTATTTAAGTTGTTTTGGTGAATGGGAGCCCTGGCTAAGGAACAGACTCCAAATTCTTGGTTTTATCCTCCTGACCGCTGTCATAGTAGTCTCCCTCTAAAAATGTCCAAAATGTTTTCCTGAAGCCATCGGTTGAACACCAAATGGCCTCTCTCTGGCTGCAATAACGAAAACTCAAACAAAAGCATGATGACAAGGACACCATGATGTATGAATGATGTGAGTCTGAGAACCTGGAATGATGGTAACTGAGAGTAGCACTGATGGCCTACTGTCAATAAAATTTATAGGAAGCCATTGGTTTGGACGGAGCTCATGCAGTAGGCCCCAACAGACCAAACCAAAATGGAGTCACTCATGCTCAAGTTCCACTCACCAAACCAACACTAAGTTGTTTATCTGACCTTCCTAGAAATCAGGAGAGAAACATAATTAATGCCAAATCCCCAACAGGCCAGGTTTAGCCAGCAAGGTAAGGAAGTGCCCTCTGCTTTCACCCTTATAAAGAAAGTAACTTTGAAATGATCAGCCTGCTTTTTGTTCCCTGTTTCTGCTTCTTCAGCCTTTTCCTTCCTTAAATATTCACTGCCCATTTGCAGAGTGGGCTTAAAGGGTACGTTGAGTTGCCATCTCTGAGCTTTTTCTGGTTCTAAGGGCTGCCTGATTCTTGAATTATTCTTTGCTCTAATAAACTCTGATAAATTTATTTTGGCTAAAGGTTTTCATTCCTTGGACCTAGAATCTCTTTCAAAACCTAAAGAAATCTTAAGGGATTCTGTAGTCAGAAGACTACTAACTTGGGACGCTTCAGCCCTCAGGGTGGGAGAAGATAGTCACATAGACAGAAAGGAGCAATCAATAAGTTATTTTCAATACTTGAAAGACACCCTCTGGAAATGTGCAACTGCCAGAGATAAGGCCACTAAGCTAACCATAATGTCCTGTTTCTAACTTTGGGCTAGAGTTACTTCAACTCAATAAGAGAATTCTGATAATCTTAGGCTGATCAGAGGTTTTGTTGGTGGTTATAATTAGCCTTGGTTAACAAAAGTGGAAGAGTAAGCCAATTATTACCTAATAAAGCAGTTCATTTGAAACATGGGTGTGGGTCTCAGAGAACAATGAAACAATCAAGGGACCCTTGGAGGTAAAATAGATGGAAACATCTGATGTGACTTGGAGCTCCCAGTAGGGAGGAGGGAGTGTGAGGCCAGTCAGGTAGGCCACGTAGCCAGATCATAAACAGCAGGACTCGAACCTACTTCTGTGGGCAACTCAATGTACCCTTTAAGTCCACAACCATGGTACAGCATAGAGTATACAGCCACTGTCAATTACATCCTATGATTTAAACAATATAAAATATAGAGTAGCAATGTCTAACATGACTTTCTGCAAAAATGAGAATGTTTATACCTGTGCTGCCCAAAATGGTAGCTGCTAGCCACATGTGGCTATTGAGTACTTGAAATATGGCTAATGTGATTGAGAAACTGAATCAAATTTTTTATTTTATTTGATTGTAATGGCTAATGTTTTGGACAGCAAAAGATACTTATATCACTTATAAAATTAAATTCCTCCTCTAAACTAAGGCAGTTATTTTCAAATTTTAAATCACAGAATCCCTTCTTTAAAAAAGAAAATATTGTTCCCAAACCAATGTAAATGTAAACTAGCTGTGCAAACATAGGGATGGCCTGGAGTCCAACTTCTCTCTCCCCAGATTCCTCCCGATGGGTCTCACCTGCCCTGGCCCACCTGGGCCCTTGGGCACCTTCTCCAATCTTCTAGGACTGCATTGGCACAG
Organism: Mirza zaza; assembly: GCA_008750895.1. Classification (NCBI taxonomy): domain Eukaryota; kingdom Metazoa; phylum Chordata; class Mammalia; order Primates; family Cheirogaleidae; genus Mirza; species Mirza zaza. The sequence continues at coordinate 41,203 of VSMD01034277.1, forward strand.
TGCGAAAACCGCCAACCAAAAACGCGGAAGACAGGTGCAACAGGTAATGCCCCTAACAAATACTTACTGAACAGCAACCGGAAACCAGGTATTGGGCTAGAGTTACACTGAAAATGAGGCCCCTACCACAAAATGATGGGAAAAAAAAGACAATAATGTTTATCAATAACATCCTAGCCAGATGCCGTATGTTCCTTATCTCATTTTGTCATATTATTAGCCCTGTGATCCTCATTTCACCTGAGGGCACACACACATAACTAGTCAAGGAGGAGCCGGGACTCAGGTCTGCCTGACCCAAAACAGTGCTGTGTCCCTCCAGAGCTCCCCATGCCTACGGGCAGTTTGCCTTCTCCCAGACACTCCAGCGGGGTCCCCTGGGAACTGGAAACGTGAGAAATAATACTACTCCATGAGCTTTAAACTGTCAATGCATCAAAGAGAAGATATTCACAAGTAGCTCCCAGACCCAGAGGCTCCACTGTAAACGGATTGAACGCATTCAATGCCTAAATAAAGTTGTTAGATGGGGTGGGGGCGGTTGGCCATGAAAGGACAGGAAAGGAAAGGCCAGGGCGGATAGAGACAAGGCAAACACAAGCACAATCAGGGGACCGGAAACTGGCCAAGGGCTTGGCAGGGCATCCCAACCGGGAGATGAATTCACCAGCCTCTTAAGCTTGAAGCCAGAGAGTCTTGTGTCCCTCCAGCGCCGAGGTCCTGCGTCCCGGCTGACCGTGTGCTCTCTCACGGCAAGAGGAGGGCGAGCCCGCGGGAGGTGGCTTCCTCTCCTGCTCGTGATGCCTGTGATCGCAGGTCCTCCGGAAGGCCCTGACCCCTGTGCCAGGCCACCCTTTCTCATCCTGGAGTCCTCTCTCCTTAGCTGTTCCACAGCCGCAGAGGTTTCTGTCCCTGGACAGGGATTTCTCATGGGGAATTTTTTTTTTTTTTTTTTTTTTTGAGACAGAGTCTCCCTTTGTTACCCAGGCTAGAGTGAGTGCCGTGGCATCAGCCTAGCTCACAGCAACCTCAATCTCCTGGGCTCAAGCAATCCTGCTGCCTCAGCCTCCCAAGTAGCTGGGACTACAGGCATGCGCCACCATGCTCGGCTAATTTTTTCTATATATATTAGTTGGCCAATTAATTTCTTTCTATTTATAGTAGAGATGGGGTCTCGCTCTTGCTCAGGCCGGTCTCGAACTCCTGAGCTCAAACGATCTGCCCACCTCGGCCTCCCAGAGAGCTAGGATTACAGGCCTGAGCCACCGCGCCCGGCCTCTCATGGGGAATTTTACAAGTGGTTATGGACAATGGCATGGTTTCCCATGAAGCTTCGACCACAGAGAGGATGTGCTGACTGAACACTGGGATGGCAGATTCAGGTGTGAGGGGCCCCGAAGTTAGATTTAGCAAAGACGTCAAAGCAGCCATCGCAAGTATGTTCAAAGAATTAAAGAAAACTATGACGACGATCACTGAATATGTGGGGAGTCACAACAGAGAGGTAGAAACTATAAAAAAGAACCAATGGAACATTCATTTTAGGCATGACAGAGTGAAAAGATGAACACACTGTTTCCCTGAAAGGCTGAACAAAACTGCCAAAACATATAACACTTCTTTTTTTTTTTTTTTGAGATAGAGTCTCACTCTGTTGCCCCAGCTCAAGTGCCATGGCATCAGCCTAGCTCACAGCAACCTCAAACTCCTGGGCTCAAGCAATCCTGCTGCCTCAGCCTCCCAAGTAGCTGGGACTACAGGCATGTGCCACCATGCCCAGCTAATTTTTTCTATATATTTTTAGTTGTCCAATTAATTTCTTTCTATTTTTTTGGAGAGACCGGATTTCGCTCTTGCTCAGGCTGGTTTCAAACTCCTGAGCTTGAGCAATCCTCCTGCTTCGGCCTCCCAGAGTGCCAGGACTACAGGTGTGAGCCACTGCGCCTGGCCCATATAACACTTCTTAAAACTGAGGAACCCTTTGTTCTGACAGAAGTCTCCATGGAACAAACGGAAACCGCTGAGGAGGAAGCCAGCCCTCCTGCCCACAGTCTGACTGGCCGTCTCCTCTGACTGGTCCCAGCAGCCCCCTGAGAACCCGGGCAGGGAACCAGCGCGGGCGTTCGGGGGACCTCAGGCTCTCGGGGCCTTTAAAGCCGAGGGTCAAGGTCTTGATTGTACTGGAACAATTTTGTCTCCAGGGGGCCTTGGTTATCTCAGTGAATCTCACCAGAACCAGTCCCCCCCCCCACTCCTGGGGCCTTTCTAGAGATTTGTGGGGACTTTCGGGGTTATCCAACGATGGGGCGTCACCTGTAGCGGCCTAGGGCGGAGCTGCGGCGTGCTGAGCCACGTGAGATGACGCCCGTGAAGAACCGTCCTGCCCTACTTGCAACTTTTGAATGTCCTTCCAGTCCTTTGTTAAATGAAAACCCTATTTATAATTATGTGAACCTAGAATCTAACTCACTTTTCATATAAACAAAAGTACTTTGTCTATGTTTTTAATATACGCTGAATTGCTAAGAATGAGACTACCACATAAATCAAGGTACGCTGTACTTTAGCTTTTTCTAATCCTTACCAGAAGTTGTTTATTGTTTCAGAAAGTTGCATCACTAATAGCACCATGGCTTGTGGCATTTGGGTTGCCAGTATAATACCTCACAGCAGAACAGCAGTCTGCATTTTCCCACTAATTCATTGTGGTGGCTTGTTTTTCTTTCTTTTTTTTTTTTTTTGAGACAGGGTGTCACTCTGTTGCCCAGGTTAGAATGCCACTGCCACCTCAAACTCCTGGGCTCAAATGATCCTCCTGCCTCAGCCTCCTGAATAGCTAGCTGGGGCTACAGGTGCACACCACAATGCCCAGCTAATTTTTTGTACTTTTTGGTAGAGATAGGGTGTCACTAAGTTGCTTAGGCTGGTCTCAAATTCCTGGCCTCAAGCAGTCTTCCCACCTCAGCCTCCCAAAATGCTGGGATTACAGGCTTAAGTGACCATGCCCAGTCCATTGTGGCTTCTAATGTAGTCATGCCAAACACCTACCCCGGGAAATACACATTACAGACATTGCCTGACTTGCAGTGGTTTGACTTTCGATTTTTCAACCTTCTGACGGTGTGAAAGCAATATGTATGTGGCAGCCCCTCCGTCTAGGGCCATTTGCACTTTATCATAAGTTACTTTTGTTTCATTCTCTCTTCTAGTACAGCTAGGGCATTGTACGGATGCATTTGAAATTATATGTGTAAGTCTGCTGTATTATCCATGATTTTATGATAGATAAGAGGCATCACAAAAACATTTCTTATAAAAAGGAGGGTCTGGGAACCACTGGCTTAGACAATACTCTTATCACTTCCACCATCTCTTTACTACTTTCATTCAATGGGGTTCATTCCACCATCCCTTTACTACCCATCCTTTATCTGTCGAGGGGCAGATAAAACATAAACTAATAAGAGAAAAATTTAGTGTGTATGTAACTAAGTGCCAAACCATATGGTTCAGACTGGGCATCTGGGATGAATTCTTCCAAACGCTTGCTCAGCAGAGGCTGGAGTAATTTGGGAGGCTTCATGGACATGAAGCCCAAGCAGGACTTCTGGGGTGGGGGTAGGACTCGGAGGACGGAGGAGGGCAGGCTCTTCTAGTGCCTGGCATTAGGAAGGACTCAAGGCAAATTCATTGAAAGCAAAGGGGAGAAGAACCTCAGCCCAGACATTGTGCAGGAGAGGCACCGGCTGCCGTGGAAGTTCTGCTTCCTGTGAGGCTCCAGGGCTTTCAGCAGTTAGTTATGGATTTCATTGTTACAGAGCTTTGATGGTTGTTTATCATCATAGCCTGTCACTGCTGCTAGGGAATAAATGTTTAATTTTCTAATTTAGAGACACTAAAAATAGTAATATTAAAGTCATTCATTTAAACAGAAAGATTACAGCTCCTGGTAATAATGGTAGGAGACACTCCGTTTGTAACCAGCCACTGCTTTTAACAGTAAACATTTCCAAACATAATGCTTGCATGTTCTGTAATCATGCCAGTGGCATTAAGTAAGGCTCCGATGGGTTAAACCCCCCATATCTGGGTGATTTTGACTGCTAATATCAGAAAATCCAAATAAAATTGATTTTAAAAATAAGGACATTTATAATCTCCCAGGAAATAAATCCAAAGGTAGGGCAGTTCCAGGGCTGGTTAACTCACTGATTCGAGGCAGTTCTTAACAATCCCAGCTCTTTCCACCTTTCTTCCCCTTAGACCTTGGCGTTTCAGGTTGGCCTCTAAGTTTGGCTCCCCTCATGGTCTCGACACAGCTGCTGCAGTTCTCAGCTCATATATAGATGTCCACAGGTAGAAAAGGAAATATAGGTGTCTTGGTTATCTTTTTAAACTTGAAATAAATCCTCCTGGAAATTTGCCCTCACATTTCACTAGCCAGAATTGTATTACGTCCCATGCTTAAACCAAGAGTTTTACAAAGGGAACAAGATAGCTGTGGTTTGAATGTCCCCTCCAAAACTCATGGTGAAATTTAACCACCACTGTGATGGTGTTAAGAGGTGGGACCTTTAAGAGGTGATTAATGGATAAGTGCCTTTATCACTGGGGTAGGTTAGTTACCATGAAAGTGGGCTCTGGATAAAAGGATGAGTTCACTCTATTTCCTCTCTCTGTTTCATGCACTTTTGTCCTCTTTGGCCATGTGATGCCTCTGCAACGTTATGACGCAGCAAGAAGGCCCTCACCAAATGTGCCCAACCTAAGTCTTCTATAGCTTTACTTAACCAATGTAATTGGCCATTCATTTTATGTACAAGGCCCTGGGGAGATTCAAAGGTGAACAAAAACAGAATCGTGGTTCTTGCTCTATCTAACAAGTACACTATTTAGTTGGGATCAAGATACAAGCCTAAATGTTAAAAGATGATAGAACAGCTAAATAACACAGGGCAATTTCACAAGAAAAGTCACCAGGCAGTATTAAGACTACATGAAACACACCCTGAATTTCTGCTGAAAAACTTACTTTCCCTCATCTAGTCCTTGCTAGAAACAAAGAATGTGGTTATCAACTATTACACAAGAACTTTTCACACAGTGTAGTTGGTAGGAGCCTCTACTTAACCTGTAGCTCTCTTCTGGATCATTTTCTTTATATGAAAGTTTCTATTAAGCAAATAAGTAATCTATAGGAAAATACTATGTACACATATGTATTATAATCAGTGCTAAGCTCCTTCTTCAGACCAAAATAGCTTTTATATTTTATATATAGTGTGGGTGGAGAAGCAAATACAAATCTATTCCTTGTCTAGGTGAAAAAAATGGAATTTTTTAAGCCATTGGAAGATCCAGTAAGTATTTTTTTAGATTTTTAGATTCATGGGTTGAATGGAAATGCTCGTGGTTAGAAGGGCTTAATGAGTTTCTATGAATACCTTAGGGGAAAAGATAATTGCCTTAGAGCAATTATGGACTTCCATGTACCTCTTGGTGCCAGTTACTGAATGTTAGAGAGGATGATAGGTATAGGAGCAGAGATGTGTAGTCATCCCAAGTGTCTTAGTTCATTTTGTGTTGCCATAACGAACTGGGGAATGTATAAAGAAAAGAAATTGATTTCTCACAGTCTGGAGGCTGAGAAGTCCAATATCGAGTTGCTGGCATCTGACAAGGGCCTTCGCTCCGCATCATCCCACGGTGGAAGGCAGAGGGTAGGAGAGTGCGAGAGTGAAAGAGGGGACAGAACCCACTTTTATAGCAAACAAACCCTGCCTCTGGAAAAAAAAAAAGTATGCAGAAAGTTTGGGGGAAAAAACTTAGAGAAGAATGTTCACAGCTTTATTAATAATAGCCTCAAACTGAAACTAACTCAACTATTCATCCACAAATAAATGACTAAAAAAATCATAGCATATTTATATACTGGAATATTATCCAGCAATAAAAAAATTACTAATATGCCCTACATGAGTGACTCTTAAAAACATTATTTTATACAAAAGAATCCAGACACAAAGGAGTGCAAACTCTATGCTCCCATGTATATGAAACCCTAAAAAGGCAACCCTAATACACAATGATAGAAATCAGAGCGGTAGTTGTCTCTGTGGGTGTGGAGGAATTGACTAGAAAGGAGAATGACAGAATTGGGGGGAGTAATGGAAACGTTCTATTTCTTGATTTGGGTTTTGGTTACATGAATGTATACATCTGTCAAAATTCTTTGAACTGTACACTTAACATCTCTGCATTTTACTGCTTACAAATTATGCCAATAAAAAGAAAATTTTAACCATACATTTACGACTCAAACAGGGCACCTACACCTGAATTCCATCAAATCTTGTTTATAACTTAAGGCCTATAGGTTTTAATTAATTTAGGCTTGCAACCAAAAGGAAACGCTCAGTACTGGATAGCATTTGCTTGGAGGACCCAGATTTTTCAAAAGGGTTGTTTTCCAGGACCAAAAAATACATGTAAGAGAATAAATGCAGAGGATAAGACCAGAGGAAGGTAAAAGTCTGCAGTGTTTGAAGTTTGCCCACCTAGTCTCCAGTCTGCCTTCTGAAAGTTGGACCTATTCAGTCCATCATCCCTAACACAAGAGACGTCTTCCTAAGATGCAAATCTGAAACTCACATGGTCTCTCCAGATTCATCTGCAGCCTCTCCCTCTCCCCTCCCCCACACGTCATTCTCAGGTTCTTGGCTTTCATACGTGTTCATGCTTCTTTCTCTACCTAGAACCCTTCTGCTCCAGTTCACCTGTCAAACCATATCATCCTCTGACAGGAGCTGTAACCCCAGGCAGTCGCCCCTCTCTCTCCTCCATGCCCTCTTTTATAGTCCTCATCACATTGCTTTGTCTTGTTACCTGTGCTCAGGCTTGTTGCCCCTCTTCAACTCTAGTTAAATGACCTGGAATGTCTTATACACATTAGCCACATTGGCATCTCCAATAGTCCGGCATATTGCCTGTTTCACAGTAGGTATTTATCAAGTATTTGGGGGTTGGGGAAAAAGGAATGATGATCTGGGTGAGGGTTGGGGAAGGACACATTTATAGTTTTCCTTACCAGGAACGTTGGTAATTTTTAGGAAGACAGAAGAATCATCACTAGGTGTGTGTAGGTGCATGGGCATGTTCAAGTATGAGGATAATCTTTGGGCAGGAGACTCCTGGAGGCCTTTGAATTTACACCAGATAGGTAAGAAGGAAGCATCCAGAATTCACTTAAAATTAAGTCGGCAAAAAAGATGTTGGAAAAGACTGGAAATGGAAGGTAAGGACTGTCCTATCACTTCACAGACAACTGATTTCTACAGAGGAGGAGGGAAGTCAGAGATCAAGCAAGGATGACTGGCTTTGCTAGCTTAAAAGGTGAGGTGAGCATTTGTATTAGCTCGGGCTGCCATCACAGAATACCATAGACTGAGTGGCATAAACAACAGAACTTACTTTCTCACAGTTCTGGAGGCTGGAAACTCTAAGGTCAAGGTCCAGCAGGATCACTTTCTGGTGAGGGCTCTCTTCCTGGCTTGCAGATGCCAGCCTTTTTGCTGTGTCCTCAGGGGGAGGGGAGGGGGGAAAGAGGAGAAAGAAGAGGGGACAGAGAGTGAGCTCTCTGCTGTCTCTTTTTATAAGGACACTAAACCTACTGGATCAGGGCCCTACCCTTATAACCACATTTACCTTGAATTACTTCTGTCTCTAAATATAGTCACACTGGGGGTTAGGGCTTCAACACAAGACTTTGGAAGGAACACATTCAGTCCATAACAGCATCTTTGTATAAAGAGACTCAGCAGCACTTTTGGAAAAAGCTTGCGCAACAAAGAATGTGCTGAAGAGATAGATACATTTTGATGTTTTAAGTCAACATTTTCACTTCTTTCCCCTACGCTATATTCTCTTATTTGGATAAAATAAACAAATTTTCCTATTGGGTTTGTGTGTTGCTTGTCCAAACTGGCTTCCTACTGCCTACTAGATACAATGATGCTACGTGAGGCTTTAAAACACCTTCCTCGAAGCAGCCAAAAGAAAGATGGCTTCTATAGAAGATTGGCAGGTAGGACTAACTTTGCTTAATTTTTCACTCAAATGCAATTTGAATTGTTTGTCCCTTTGGGGTGATATTTTATTATGACTTTTCAGCCAAAAATATAAGCAATGAACATATTTTAAGAAAGTGATGCCTATTTCTAGCATTTTTATTATTCATAGAACAAAATTACGTGCATCCTTATCCATATACAGATACGGCGTATTATATGATCCAGGCATTCTATGCAAGCGCGCAGAGTGATGCTAACGAGTTGCCACATTAAGCATCTGCTCTGTGTTGGGCACTATGCCAGGTGCTGGGAGTACAGAGAATAAAACCCAGGCCCTGTCCACAAAGAATGTACAGTCTGCTGGGGAGATGGACACAAACCTCCCAGTTGTTCTCCCGGGGATGGTAAAGGGTTTGTCCAGTCACCACTTTCTCTTACACAGATGGCTGGTGAGAAAGGCAGCTGAGGTAGAAGAACAGTTTTCCAAGAGAAAATCTACCCTACAAACAGCACAGTATTAAACATACGATCCATCCAACCAGTGAAGCTGCCAAGTTGGACATGTGCAGTCACTATTTTAAATAGAAATGAAAGTTTTATATTCATGTCACTTAAACATTGTTCAATTCACTCCATGATGCCTTTGAATATTGGAGTAACCATAGATGATGCATCAGGTAAATAAGAGAAGGGCTGACTACGTGCAGCAGAATGCTCTTATAAAAGGAGAAACTGGC
>VSMD01034279.1:0-27220 GCA_008750895.1 Mirza zaza
AAGCCCTAGTGATGGGCGTGGCTATGAACATAAGCCCTAGTGATGGGCGTGGCTATGAAAATAAGCCCTAGTGATGGGCGTGGCTATGAACATAAGCCCTGGTGATGGGCGTGGCTATGAAAATAAGCCCTAGTGGTGGGCGTGGCTATGAAAATAAGCCCTAGTGGTGGGCGTGGCTATGAAAATAAGTCCTGGTGCTGGGCGTGGCTATGAAAATAAGCCCCAGTGGTGGGCGTGGCTATGAAAATAAGCCCTAGTGGTGGGCGTGGCTATGAAAATAAGCCCTAGTGATGGGCGTGGCTATGATCATAAGCCCTAGTGATGGGCGTGGCTATGAAAATAAGCCCTGGTGATGGGCGTGGCTATGAAAATAAGCCCTAGTAGTGGGCGTGGCTATGAAAATAAGTCCTAGTGCTGGGCATGGCTACGCAGCGCATCTGAACAACCCATGCATGTCATTGGGGAGCAGGAAAGAAGACGAGCTGCCCTTCTCATAGGCCCCATCGTGACAGCTACTGTCCCAGAGGTGACCAGAAAGGTGCGGGCAGCCCGACCTACAAGGTGGGCTCCCCCTGTCAGGTCCCAGCCACCCTGTGCATGCTGCGAGCTGAGGCTTTGAGGGGAAAATAACACATCCCCTGAATATAAGCCCTAGGGTGTCTCCTTGAGGAAAAATAAACATAAGACCCTGTCTTATTTTCAGGGAAACACGGTATTTGTGTGATCTCAGGCAAGTGACCTGACCTCTCCCAGTCTTAGTTTGCTCATCTACAACATGCTGTGACAATAGGATCTATCTAAGAGTGTTGTGAAAGTTAAACAAGATATTAGTACATCATCTCAGTCCTTTTGGGCTTCTATCCCCAAATACCTTAGACTGGGTCATTTATAAACAACAGAAGTTTGCTGATGGTAGTTCTGGAGGCTGAGAAGTCCAAAGGAAAAGATTGCAGGAGGATGGGTAAATTTAGAGAGAGCAGGGACCCTGGAGGAGCTCCGTGTGGATGAGGAGAGACATGGGGCGCTGGGATATCCAACGCTGCTGTGAAATGACAGCATGAAAAGGCTAGAAGAAGGCACTGGTTCTGGTACTTTGCTCATTTGAGCTACAAATGACTTTGAAAAGGCATGACTTGAGTGTTTAGATAAGGCACTACAGGAGAATTTAAGGAAAGCAGAAAAGAGAGAAATAAAGCAAGGGCTCGCTGAGCATTTGCAAGCTCAGAAGAAGTTGCAGAGCTCAAGACCATCTTGCGTGGGTATCAAGGTGGGGCACTCATTAGAATTCATGTGGGTTTCGCTGTAATTCATTTTTTGAGAACCAGGCTGCAGAGCAGATCCAGTTTACTGGCTTAAAATTGCTCACTTAGGGACTGAGTTTACCCCTCCAGGCCAAGGGCATTCAATAAGCCACAGCACTAATCAGGAACCGCAGTTACGCACTCCCCAATCCGAGGTTGCAGGCGCATGGTGCATGCTCACCCAGAGGGCACAGACTATTTTCTTTGGTCCTCGGGTCCTGGTTTGTTGTTGTTGTTGTTGTTTTAAGGAAAATAAATATATAAAAAAAAAATAGCTGCCAACATTTTAATTGGGAGTTTTTACACGCAGAAGTTAGATTTGTGTGCTTCTTTAGAAAAATAAGCTCTCTGGCTGCATGGCATGCCTGAAAACAGTTGGGCAGAGGCCAAGTCTGTTGTCCTGGGCAATGCTTGTTCTGTCCAGTTTGGTGCAATGCCCACTACTCCATCTTAGCCTTAGAGCAAGTGTACTTTACTGGTTTTTGTTTGTTTGTTTGTTTACCTGCCAGGCCCCTATAGACACCTGTCTTTGCAAACTCTTGCAATAATCCTTGATAACCTACATGGTTATCATCCAGGGTTTGGAGTTGTGTCTGCGTAGTTTGATGTTTAAACCCCGGAAAATCCCTTCACCCTAGGTGGGAAGTATTGAAATGTATTCCCTCATCTCATTACATTCCTCTAAAGCGAGATAGAGTTGTTTACACCTCAGTGAGAAAAACAAATATATGTCTATTACATGCATTCTCTTTATAGAAAAGTTAGGGGGAGAATTCTCATGACACTTTATTCTTAACCTCAACCGTAAGGAAAAGTGATTAGAATTCTGCCATCTGCTCACGTTTTTAGAGCCGTTTTGGTAAACTTGATGCTAATGCAGAATACGTGCCTTAGCACTAATTAACCAAAAAAACAAAACAAAAAAAATCCGTTTCATTCTTCTCAGATAATGAAAAAAAAATATGTCAAGGACATGATTTCTTAAAGAAGATCTAATTTATGGCACTCAGGCCTTTAAACCACGCTTGTGATGTTAATTTGAGTATGGAATGGAAATAAGAACTTAAAAATATAAATAGTTATGAATACCTTCAATGTTTTGTGCTCCTTTAATGGTATTCTATACTAGAAATTCCATAATGCCAAATTCCATAATTCCACAACCATAAGAATAACAAAAACTCACATCCGATATTCCCATTAGGAAAACCCTAGACTATACAATTTAGACATTTATAAATTATAATTTAGATTCCTATTTCCACTTAAAGATTACTGTCCTTTCTGGCTGATATAAGGTTTTTGTGTTGATTTGGGGGGAGAGAAGTGGATTAGAGTGGAGAGCTAAAGAACACAGGAGTGCCTGTGAGGCCACATTGATTTAATACACTCGTCCAAATACCACATCCCTCCCCAAGAAACCTGATTAATTGAAACATATGCTATTTGAGTATGTTTATATTAAATATTGTTGGTCGATGACTTTTCAAACCCCTTTAGTTGTATTTTGTTATAGGAATTGAATGGATTCAGTTTCATTATATATATATATATATATATATTTTTTTACTAATACTCTAGGTGTTTTATTTTTTATTATTATTTTTTTTGCTATAGAGTCTCACTCTGTTGCCCAGACTAGAGTGCCGTGGCGTCAGCCTAGCTCAGAGCAACCTCAAACTCCTGGGCTCAGGCGATCCTCCTGCCTCAGCCTCCCGAGTAGCTGGGACTACAGGCATGCGCCACCATGCCTGGGTAATTTTTTCTATATATATTTAGTTGTCCAGCTAATTTCTTTCCATTTTTAGTAGAGACGGGGGTCTCGCTCTTGTTCAGGCTGGTTTTGAACTCCTGACCTCGAGCGATCCTCCCGCCTCGGCCTCCCAGTGAGCCACCGCGCCTGGCCTACTCTAGGTGTTTTAAACTTGCCAACTGATTTTCCCGCTACCATTCTCTTGTTTCTGCTGTATCTTTGGTATATCATTTCTAAATTTATCTTGGAAAACTATCATTTTTATTTGGTCACAAGCCTACTCAAAAATCTTCAGCAATTCCTCATTTTCTGTTAGACTTATTAGAGTCTCTACCACCTGCTTTTCCAGCTGTATTTTCCATGGCTCATTGCAGTGAGATCTCTTCACTCCAGGGAAGTTATGTTACTCAAGATACTGAGTATACCTCACACCAGGGTTAGGTCTCCCTCTGTTCTGCAGGGCGTGACAGGACTTTTTGTCTTGTTTTCTGGAATACCCCAACCCATCCTGCCTTAAGAAGCACTTGGGCAAATGATGATCACAGTGTGTAGAGAGAGGAAAGCAGATATCGCAAAACATGAGCAACTGAAGAAGGGTATACAAATGTTTGTTCATTGTACTGTCTTGCAACTTACCATGGGTTTGAACTTCTTCACAATAAAAAGTTACAAAGAAAAGAAACCATTGAGATCCGGTCAGCCCTTCACGAGTAAATTCTGGCCACTTTGTGGATATATGCCAATTAAACGCATTTAATTATTGGTGATATTCATAGATTTCATATGCATTGTAGAGAAGGACACTGCATTTTGCTGCGGTCTTTTATTTCACTAGGTTTTTTCCAGTGGTCCTCCTTGAGGGAGGTTTTATTGGTTGATAAGAAGGTGGACTTAGTACCACATTAATTTTTGGGATGAAGTTGTGGCTTCTTTCCTTCCTGTTTCCATAGTTAGCAGTCACATGCTGAGTGCAGGACAGTGGACTTTTGTCTAAAGATCCAGATACGAACCTCACATCGTCTGTATCCTGGGAAGCTCTCGGAATTGGAGAGGACAAATTAGAAAGTCAGTGATTGCAAAACAGAGAAAGCTGTGATGATTCAGTGTATTTCACCCTTGCTTATATTTTTCCCATGCTATTTGCAATCTTCCCTCTCTACTGGCATCTGATGTCAAAACCTTGGTGCCATGATTTTATAGATTGTTGCTGACTGGTTACCACACTGAATGTAATGAGCAATGTCCTATGTCTCATTTCACGTGACCCCAAATTGATGTTCAAAACAATTGTTCTTAATAGCTAGAGGCAGACCCGAATACTTCGCATTCACATATTTTCTTCTTTCTTGTTCAATATCGATTCGGACCATCATGGCGGAACTTCCTTTTCGGACCCTGACCGATGACGTGCTGATGGCAGTCGTTGTTGTAACTGACATTTGTGTTAATGATGATGAACCTTTTTTGGCTATAGGTATTTCAATTTGTTAATTTGAGTATGTAATGGAAATAAGAACTTAAAAATATAAATAGTTATGAATACTTCAATGTTTTATGCACCTTTAATGGTATACTATAGTAGAAATCCCATAATGCCAGAGTCTGTACCTTTTATTTGTTTATGTATTAACTGCTATCTACTGTTTCCCAGGTACAGTGCTAGCAGGTGTAATAAAGATGTCCATTACCATCCAGAATACCCTTTGAGCACGTCTTCTTTTTTTTTCTTTTTTTTTCTATTTTTTGATCTCTGAGATTAAGAACCGCCATTGTTTTGGCCATTTGTGCAGGCTTTACTTCCTAGGGTCTGATTCATCTTTGTGTTGCATTAGGTGTCTAACACAGCATCTTAAACAATGTAGCTGTTGCAGAAATATTTTTGAATGAATACATTAATACGCTTGCACTCACATTTTGTCATACTGATTAAATTAGATTCATATGGGAAATACTTGGCACATGTTTGGTACTCGTAAAATGATTTTGTTTCATTTATTCTAGTTGTTTATCTTTGGAATGAATGGACTCTCCAGAAGAGTTTGAATTTTGACTCTTCTGGAAGTGGATTGGAATGTCTTCATAAACTCTGAGTCTGTAGCGGCTGCCTCCTATTGTTATGGGTTGTATAGCCAAGGGCTGCATCTGTCTCACTGCTGTATTTGCTGTGTCCTGCACATAGTTGGCACCCAGTAAGCACTTCAGGAATGAAGAAATAGCAGGGCTTTGAGATATAAGCAGGGTAGGAATGGGGCGGGAAAGAAGAGTATGCTGTCTAGAAAAAAAATGGCGCAAGGGTAAAATTGGTCGAAAGATTCTCTAACTAGAAATGCCTGTACCAGATCAGGGAGGGTTTTAGACACACGTGCCACATACGTGGAGTCCATCTTCTTCTGAGTCAGAAACTGGCCTAGCTCCTCCCACAGATCCATCACAACACATGAAGTGTTGACTTTGGAGTCAGAGAGATCAAGGTTTCCAATGTTAGTGGTTTCATTCATGAGCTAGACAATCACAGACCTCACAACTAACTTACTGTTTTCTTCTTCTTATTATTATTATTTTTTCAAATGGGGCTAATAATACCTTTTTTTCTCAGGGTGCTTGCATGGGATAAGTCCTCACTTAATGGTGGTTGATGAAAGCAGGCATTGTCATGATCACCACTCGCTCTGTTCTCCCTACAGAGGGAACCGGGACATTCCATAAAATCAACACAAACTGTTATAGCCTCTTTTTCTTTCTTTCTTTCTTTCTTTCTTTCTTTCTTTCTTTCTTTCTTTCTTTCTTTCTTTCTTTCTTTCTTTCTTTCTTTCTTTCTTCTCTTTCTCTCTCTCTCTCTCCTCTCTTTCCTCACTTTCTCTCTCTCTCTTTCTCTCTCTCTCTTTCTTCCTCCCTCCCTCCCTCCCTCCCTCCCTCTCTTCCTTCCTTCCTTCCTTCCTTCCTTCCTTCCTTCCTTCCTTCCTCTTTCTTTTCTTTCTTTTATTTATTTATTTTTGACAGAGTCTTTCTCTATCACCCAGGCCAGAGTACAATGGCATCATCCTAAGGGCATGCCACCACACTTGGCTAACTTCCGTATTTTTGGTAGAAACAGAGTCTCACTCTTGCTCAGGCTGGTCTTGAATTCCCGGCTTCAACCCATCCTCCCGCCTCGGCCTCCCAAAGTGCTAGGATTACAGGGATGAGCCTCTGTGCCTGGCCTTTATTATAGCTCCTCCTAGGAATATTAGACAGTCGAATGCTATTGACCTACAATGTAAAGGATTTTGGCTATACTTTGAATGGGTGCAGTGTACTTCATTTCGAGAAGTAAATGCAATTGGAATAGCTTAATCCAGTGAAAGGTATCTTCCCTTTCTGTTGCAAAAAGCTCAATAGGCATGCTTTCATTAAATCTGTATGGGCAAGGCATATGTAAAACCCATAAGCAAGTAATAGGGTTTTCTTGTGCATTTCCCAGGGGCTGCTCAAAAACTCTACTGCCTGGATAAAGGATGTTGAGCCGTCCTAATGTCACCTGTTTTGGTTTTGATCACCCATTCGGATAATACTTTTCTGAGAGGTTTTGGGTTTGGTCGAGGAGGGTGCTTGCAGAATCTTGTTGAAGCTACTCATGTTAGAGGTTGCTCTACACATCAAAATTCACCACTCAGCAGGCGGCAAAACCTAGTGCCAGCATCCATTGAAAACAGGGTGGTCTTTTCTTTATTTTTTTTCCCTCTCCAAAGGAAGGTACCTTGGAGTGTGGGTAATTCCAAAGTCTGAAGAAGAAAATTATAATAAAAATGAAAAGAAGGAAATCGCTTCATTACAACATTAGTTACTCCAGAAATCTTCAAGATGAATGGGGGGAATTTTGCAGAGCTCTTAAATGTCACTGTCATGTTTTTAGCCCCATGTCCCAGAAATTCCAAATTGTAATTGACCCTGATTATATAAATACGCACTGGTGAAGAGAGAGCCGGGTTTCTAGGAGGCTGCGCCGCTGCTGAACTTGGCTAACAAGTGGCTCATGACTTCAACAGATGGTTTGTGCTTTTCTGGCCAGGGAGGACCTTGGGGACCAACTTTCCTCTCCATTCGGCAGCACATGATGCAGTGACGCTCTTGGAGTGTCAGGATATGAAGATAGAAGATGCCCTCCTTTAGTCATTGCTCGGACTAGCTTTATCTTGCCTGTTGGTATGCTAGGATAATTTCACTATCGAGCAACAGAAAAAGGCAACCCGTTCCAGCTTAAGCAGACAGTGGAGTTCATTGGCTTGAAGAACTGAAAAGTATCTTGCCTACCTTTAGGTGTGACTTTAATCCAGGGCATGCATGCTCTCTTTCCTTCTCTCCTTTTCCCTGTCTCTCTTCCTCCCTTTTTCTCTCTCTTCCCCTTTCTCCCCTTCCCTTCCCTTCCCTTCCCTTCCCTTCCCTTCCCTTCCCTTCCCTTCCCTTCCCTTCCCTTCCCTTCCCTTCCCTTCCTTTCCCTTTCTTTTTCCTCCCCATACCTCCTTCTCCACCTGTCTGTTAAATGCCTTTAGCTCAAAATAATCCTTATGCCAATGAGGCACATTGGGGGGGAGGGGTGCATATTCTGTACCCTCAACCAGAGCACCAACCATGTATTTGAACATTTGTGACTGTTTTTTTTAGCACTTCATCTTAAGTGGCCGGCTGTATTATTTTTTTCATATTCCCTCTTGACCAATTTCTCAGAATTTCTTCAAAGAGATTTTAAGACGTTCAATCCTTTAGAATTCAAATGGAAACTAAATGTCATTTCCACGCTCTGTGTCCTTTACCTGCCTTCTGTCTTTTGTTCTCTTTTTCAATTCAGCCAAGAATCATTCCAATTTCCAACAAGCTGTCTCATGCACCCTGAAGGGAATATTATACGATTAAATGCAGAGTAGCATTCCTCTAGCAAGGTAAATGCTTCTTATTACAGAGATTCCCCAGCTGATCTCTTAAGTGTAATTCCCTGATAATATGAAACTTCTGAATTATTTATTATCTCATATTAGATCAGGAATATTATTTCTGAAAATAAATTTGTTATCATTGGCAAATCAGCTTTTGAAAATTTCCTGCACCAAGGAATAAACCAGGGAGTAGATTTTGAACTCTTGAGGGGAAAAAAAACTAAAATTGTTTTTGAGGCCTTTTTTTTTTTTATAGCTTTTTGCAGCTAGGTGACTTCAAATCCAGCTGAATGAAGAACTGTGCACTGAAGAATTACAATGTTTAGATATGGTCATAAGTAATTCATCTGGCTCAGTAAAATTCTACCCTGAAACGACTAATTCTAAACCTTGCATATTCATTCTTGAAGATACCATGATTTCTCCTCTGACCACGTCATCAGATATTGGCAAAAACAATTGTTTTCCCCTTTGCATGAAGTTGCAGTTAATAATAACAAATGAATTAACATTTCGTAAGTCTTTACTATGTGCTAAGCATTTCACTGAAACTCTAACAACCTTCTTTTGTTCATTTAATTTTTGACAGCAGCTCAATGAAGTACATATCATTATTTCTCCCATTTTGTAGATAAGGAAACTGAGGCATAGGAAATCAATGACCTTGCCTAAGGGCACACAGCCAGTGTGCTGTGGCACTTGGACATGAACTTATGTTACCATGCCAGGCTGTTGATTCACTTCATACAAATGTGCCTAAATCTGATAGACCTGCACAATTGGGACCTGGAGGCCGGATATAAAAGATTATCATGAACTTTACGATAAGCTCACTGCTGCTTTTGAGCAAGACTGCCCAATGTTTCATTTTGTAAACCCAAGACTTTCTGAGACAGAAACACTTTTCAAAAAATATATGTATCTGTGTATGAGTATTTTTTAATAGGCTTTATTTTTTTAAAAAACCGTTTTAAGTTGATAGCAAAATTGAACAGGAGGTACAGAGGTAGCCCATGTCCCTGCCCCACCCCTCCTAGCCTCCCCTCCCCCATGCATGCACCGACACCCCCCCCTCCCAGCGTGGCACACGGATGTCATAATTGATGAAGCCACAGTAACACACCATTGCCACCCAAAGTCTGTAGTTTGCATTAGGGTTCATTCTGGTGGTGTACATTCTGTAGACTTGGACACATTTATAATAATACAGCACCTGCCATTATAGTACTGCACAGAGAAGTGTCAATGCACTGAAACTGTGTTTCCCCCATGCAACTATTTTCTTTTTTTTGAGACAGGGTCTCACTCTGTTGCCCAGGCTAGAGTGCCGTGGTGTCAGCCTCACTCACAGCAACCTCAGACTCTTGGGCTCAAGCAATCCTCCTGTCTCAGCCTCCCGAGTAGCTGGGCCTACAGGAATGCACCACCATGCCTGGCTAATTTTTCCTCTATATATTTTTAGTTGGCCAATAATTAATTTCTTTCTATTTTTAGTAGAGATGGGGTCTCGCTCTTGCTCAGGCTGGTCTCGAACTCCTGACCTTGAGCGATCCACCCACCTCGGCCTCCCAGAGTGCCAAGATGACAGGCGTGAGCCACTACGCCCAGCCCCATACAAGTATTTTTATGCCCTGTGTTAGGTCATTCTGACTTCGTAAGATGCATTAAACTATTTAGGAGAATCATTTTGAAAACCCAATAAGGGAAGCAGGGCCATTTGGCAGGTCAAGAATTTGCTTCCACTGCAGCAGAGAGGGTTGTAAACTGTGTGGACGATGTCAATAATTTATCATTGGTAAATTCCAACCAGAGCTGAAGAGCAAACCGTTTCCCATTAAATAGGAGTAAATGTCAGTCAGCAAACCTGGACACGGAGCTTGAACTCCCCAGGAGCTCTGCTCCACCTGGACACGGCCACTGTCACCCCGAAACTTTGTTCCGTAGGGCAAGTCCCCGTGATTTTTGGAACCAGCCAGAGACGTGGCTAATATTCACCTCGTGGCCCCCAGCCACCTGCTCTGCCTAATTAAACACTCCCGTTTTCTGCTCCACTGGGCCCATAATTCCCAGATAAAACCCACAGGACATTTGATATGAATGTTAAAAATACCTGTGAACTATTTATGTGTCTAGTTTGTTAAAGTAAAAGAACGACCCTTCCCCATATTTCCCTTTTCTCTCCTGTCATTTTTAGGAGCTCTTTTTCTTTCTTTTTTCCATAGCTTCCTGGCAATAAAAGAACACCGTTGAAATTGTTTAGTTTTCTCCATTAAAGATAACTGTGTGTGTGTGTATGTGTGTGTGTGTGTATATATATATATATATTTTTTTTTTTTTGGTGGAGGCATCCTTTTTATTTTGATGTCATTGTTTGGAAAATAATTTATTTCCCTTTTATGATTATCTGTTTCTCTGTGTTTTCATTTCTTTTCTTTTAGTTCTTTTTTAAAATTTTATTTATTTTTTTTAAACTTTATCGAATTATGGGGGTACAAGTGTTAAGGTTACGTATATTGCCCATGCCCCCCTCTCCCACTCGAGTCAGAGCTTCTAGCGTGCCCATCCCCCAGACGTTGCACATCTCACTCCTTGTGTTTGTATACACCCATCCCCTCCTCCCCCTCCCACCCACCCGACACCCGATAAATGTTACTCCTATGTGTCCACTGAGGTGTGGATCCGTTAATACCAGTTTGCTGGTGAGTCCATGTGGTGCTGGTTTTTTCATTCTTGGGATACTTCACTTAGCAGAATGGGTTCCAGCTCTAGCCAGGAAAACACAAGAGGTGCTAGATCACCGTTGTTCCTTATAGCTGAGTAGTGCTCCATGGTGTACATGTACCACGTTTTATTAATCCACTTATGAATTGATGGGCACTTGGGTTGTTTCCACAGCTTTGCAATTGTGAACTGTGCTGCTATAAACATTTGAGTGCAGGTATCTTTTTCATAAAGTGACTTTTGATACTTGTCTACATGAGTGCAGTGTCTCTTAACTGGTCTGCCTGATTCCATCTTTCTCCCATCTGTTTTCTAGAGCACAGCTGGGGTAAACTAGGAGACTTACAATATACAAATCAGCATTTTTAAACAATAAATTATGAAGTGAATTAATGCAATTTTAGCATAAACACAAGCAAAGTTAAGAATTTTTTTTCCTTTTTTTTTGAGACAGAGTCTCACTCTGTTGCTCAGGCTAGAGTGCCGTGGTGTCAGCCTCACTCATAGAAACCTTAAACTCCTGGGCTCCAGTGATCCTCCTGCCTCAGCCTCCCGAGTAGCTGGGACTACAGGCATGTGCCACCATGCCTGGTTAATTTTTTCTATATATATTTTTAGTTGGCCAATTAATTTCTTTCTATTTGTAGTAGAGATGGGGTCTCGCTCTTGCTCAGGCTTGTTTCAAACTCCTGACCTCGAGTGATCTTCCCGCCTCGACCTCCCAGAGTGCTGGGATGACAGGTGTGAGCCACCGCGCCCGGCCAAGAAAATATTTTTATTTTTCATGTCTTTTTAGCTTATATTTATTCATTGCATAGAAGTGAATTATGCTGAATTTGTTGTCCAATCATTTGCTTTTTTATCATACAGTTTGTATGTACATACAATGTACAACATACAGATAGTTTTTTTCTAATTCTTCTTGATGGCCATATGACAGCCCATTGTATAATTGTACCATAATTTCTGATCAATTCCCAATCAAATTTCAATTTATGTTTTTTTCCTGATATTAAACATGTTTCTGCCATACATATCTCAGTCCATAAAGCTTTACCCACATGTGTAAAGTTTCAGAAGGAGATTGACTGGAATTGGAAATTCTGGATCCAGGGATGGGAACATAATCCATATTGCTTAGTTATCTTCACAGATGATTATAGCATACTCATCATCACTGGTTGCTTTTTTCAATTACCAGAGAGTTTTTTCCCCCTAAGATAGTAGGTGAAAATATTTGTCAATGAAATTATCATGCTTTATGAGTCAATTGTTGGTGAGATTGATGAACTTTTATTCGTTTGTTGGCCATTTGAATTTCTCCGGGATACAGGGTTAATTATGCATGAGCATGTTAAATATTGAACCTGGAGTTCAGAACTTCTAAGGATCGACTGGTTCTAAGAATTTTCCTAGCATCCTTGTAAGCTAAACTTCAGCTAAGAGCCCTCTGATAAAAGCTGCTTGTACTGATGGTTAACAATACCTACATTAAAGGATTTTTTGCTACGTTGAAATGCAAAATGATTAGCCACAAGGAAATTAAAAGTGAGGCAGCATTCAGATAATCTTTCTTGTAAAAATATGTTTCAGTACTGATTTATTGTGGTTATTTTCATTATATTCATTAAATGAAGCTCATGACTTCTCGAATTCATATTCATATTCTCTCTGTCCTGGGGGATATCACTGCTGGGATAGGCTATATTTCTGTCAACCGCGGCGGATTAGTTGCAGTTTTTACCTTTTAATTAAACAGCTGCTGCCGCTAAACACAATTTTGAATTATTTAATAGTCCATATTACTTTAGTCAATGCGCACTGCTTGAATGTTTTAATTATATGAAGCCATACATTTTTTATGATATAGCTTTCCCCAAAATGAGTTGACAGACAGTAATAATTTGTTCTTTTGAGATGTCAGGAATATCTTAGCATATTTTAAAATAATTATAACTAAAATTAAAAGCCACGCTGATCAAATACAAGATTTTTTTTTTTTTGGCTTTAAAAAGTACCATGAGAAATATCTAGAATTTTAAATAAATTCTGAATAAATCCCATTCAAGATGTTGTTTATAGTCTCTGTCTCATAAACAAGTAGGACGTGTGGTAAATACTGTTTGCAAAATAATTCAGAACACTGGAGATGATCCTAAAAATTAAACTCTTCATTGAGGCCTCATTTCAGGAATTCCTGGCTTTGCAGTTTTGTGGCTTTTTTTTTGGGGGGGGGGGCTGAGTTTATTTAGGAGATATTGTCATTCAGAAACCAGAAATCAGTCCAAAGGTGCTGACTGCTAATCAACATAAATTTTTTGTAAAGGCTCTTGATTATCTTGCTATGTTATTCTGAGTTTTACCATCAGAGGTATTACTTAAACTTCTGGTTTTAATAAGTTTAAATGAATAATTCAGTACAGGCTTGAAGGTTATAGATCCTGGGAGATTATTTTTAGAAAGTGGCAATGGTGTGACCTTTTTACTTCTCATCTCCTTTTTCATTAAAAGTGGAAATCCCATCCTCCTCTCTATATTTGCATATGTGTGTATATGTTTATCCTATAGACGGGGGTCCTCAAACTTTGTAAACAAGGGGCCAGGTCACTGTCCCTCAGACCGTTGGAGAGTGCGCACTGTGGGCCCGGGACGAGTCGGCTGCTAAGCAGGACAGGCAGCGGCGGCAAAAACACCCAGAGGGCCGGATAAATGTGCTAGGTGGGCCGCATGTGGCCCGCAGGCTATAGTTTGAGGACACCTGGTTTAGGCTGTTAGTGAAAACATATTTAATAAGCACAAAGCCTCTTAGTAATGATCAAAGCGAAAACTCAAAGTCTGCAGAGTTAGTCTCATATAGGTAAGTTGCAATGTTCCAAAGCATTTCTTCTTCATTTTTTTTTTTTTACTGGATTTCTATAGCTCTGTGTAGTCTACAAAATATTATCATGTTACCTCTTTCTGAATGTTATATCCTTCAAATTTTAATTGGTATGCATTCATGTATTACTTGCTCCAAAAGGAAAAGTGTGAAGTATAATGATCAAAGCACTGAACATTAGAATAAATATTTGAAAATATCTCAGATTATATTTTTAGGCTCCATTGCTACACCTGAACTGCCTGAGAATTGCTGTGATCAGAAAGCGCCCCTGTCGATAATCTCCACCTGATGGGAACTGGTATCTTGAGCGTCAGCCTTTGAGTTTCCGTAAATGGTGGAGGTAGAGGGGAATGGTGTCGGATCTAAGTTTTTCAGCGACGCGAACCACTTAACACGGAGTGTAGACAGTAGTAACGTCAGGGTTCCTGGAACAAATTATCTCTGCTCTCCCTGCTGACTCTTGTAGGACTTTATTTAGAGAGTGCATCTGGTTCTCTGTGTCTATTCTCTGTTGACACTTCATCGATTCTTTATCTCCTTTCCTGGCTTTACAAAAAAAAAAAAAAGTTAAAGTTCATTATAGAACCAGGGGGTGGAATAATATACTGTAAGACAATGCAAAGCGTCACCTGCTACTGTTGTGCAGATCACATCTTCCAAGTTTAAGAAGGCGGTTATCATTCCTTATGGTCACAGATGTTACCCTCTCCAAGACGATGGCTTTTCTGCCATCGAACTGGGGTTTATAGATTCAGTAAGAGATGTTGCCTCTGTATTTTCTGAATGGGTTTAGCAGATTACAGCATCAGGTGGAATTTAGTAGGAAGACATAGCCATCGATTTTAACCTCAGTCTATAACGTATGCAGGCACGGGTCGAGCTCTCTACCGCACCCCACACCCCCTTCCTGGGAACTGGGAACCAGTTCTTGGCCATTCTGATTTATTCGCCAGTGGTGTCAAATTCTGCGAAGAAAACGACTTACTGTGGTTTGGTTGTTGCCTGTTGGTTTCTTTGCTTTCCCCATTAGAACGTTAGCTCCATGAGTGCAGGGGACCATGGCTGTTTTGCTCAGCTGTTGAATGAATGACTGCATGACGTTCATTGAGTATTATTACTCTTTCTACTCTCTGTGGATGCCACTTACCCAGATAGGCAAAAGGAGGCTGCCTAGAGATAATCCTGGCTTCTGTTTGAACAACAGAGCACTAGCAAACATCTGGCTGAAGGTAGACCAAAAACAACAAAAAAAAAGGGCAAGCAATCCATCTGCTTTATATGCAGAGTTTTATATGAGTGTCCCAAATCTATTCTTTTTTTTTTTCTTTCAGTTTTTGATTGAATATTAACATCACGGTGATAGAATGAGGAAGTGGATTTAAGGATTCAAGGTTGTTATGATGCACTTGAAAATGTGCCTGTCAATTCAATAAAGACCTAGTAGGGATCTAGACCAGGGGTCCTCAAACTTTTTAAACAAGGGGGGCCAGTTCACTGTCCCTCAGTCTGTTGCAGGGCCAGACTATAGTTTTATTTTATTTTATTTTATTTTTTGAGACAGAGTCTCACTTTATTGCCCAGGCTAGAGTGAGTGCCGTGGCGTCAGCCTAGCTCACAGCAACCTCAAACTCCTGGGCTCAAGCAATCCTCCTGCCTCAGCCTCCCGAGTAGCTGGGACTACAGGCATGCACCACCATGCCCGGCTAATTTTTCTATATATATTAGTTGGCCAATTAATTTATTTCTATTTATAGTAGAGATGGGGTCTCGCTCTTGCTCAGGCTGGTTTCGAACTCCTGACCTCGAGCAATCCTCCTGCCTTGGCGTCCCAGAATGCTAGGATTACAGACGTGAGCCACCTCGCCCGGCCTGGACTATAGTTTTTTTTTTTAAAAAAAACAAACTATGAACAAATTCCTATGCACATATCTTATTTTGAAGTAAGAAAAAAAAAAAAAAAAACGTGCAGAAACGCCCGCTTGTGGCCCGCGGGCCGTGGTTTGAGGACGCCTGGCTCAGAGAGCAGATTAGCATTTGCTTCTCCCAACGTGTTGATAAATTGACAAAAAGGCAGGAGAAGGCGCTTGAGGGAGGTGTCTTTGTGTATGTGTGTGTGGGGGGTGCATGTCCACGTGTAAAATGTATGGATGATCACGCGTGTCTGTGGTAGGAGGAGGAAGAATTGAATGCGTGCTGATAGAATGTTCAGCCATTATGACCATGTTCCAGCCAAACAAAGAAGGAAAGAGAGAAGGAGTAAAAACAGCTTGAGACTGGAAGATGTGGTCTTTATTTCAGGGAGCCACGTACCAGGCTAAAAACATCAAGAATACAGCTAAGGGAAGGAGCAGGGAGACACTAGAGTTATCCAGGCAGCTAACTTTTTGCTACAAGCACCTGCTCTCTGCTAGGCCCTGTTCTGGGTGCTGAAGCCATAGCAGTGAAGAAAGCAATATGTTTCGTCTCATGAAGCTGGCATGAGTTGAGGAGAGGCAAGCAGACATACATATGAATGTATAACGTGCCTGATAGCAATAGGTACTGTGCAGAAAATAAACACTCAAATGGGTTTTGTGAAAACGTTACTGAAAAAAAGCATGCTAAGTATGTACTGGTAAATGTTTTGAAGTGAAATACATAGAATTTGAAGCCAACGTGAAATGCTATGGAATCTTAGACAAAAAGTTGCTCTGAAAATAAGTTAAATAATAATTTTATTTGAAATGCTCAGCTGCAGATAAGAAAATCTATCATGTGATGCTGTTTTTTTGTTTTTTCTTTTTTTGGTAACATCTTGAATATGCTCTTACTCATATCAGGGAAGCTGGGAGGAAAGAAAATGTGAAATAGGAAAATATGAAATGCATGCTTTTTTTTAGTTGGTCCCCAGTATTAATGAAGGATCTAATACATTTGATGAAATATTATTATAATTACATACCTTGCTTTTGTAATGACTGCATTGAGATTTCCATTTTCCCTACCGATAATTGTGATTAGTCATTTGATTGCTACCAAAATTCTTCTCTACCTGGAAGCTAAGGTACATATTACAATCTTTTGGAGACTTTACTTTTAGGTAAATAACAATAATGCATTATAAAATGACTGGAGATGATGGTGATCGAGAGAATAATAAAATCTAATTACAATTAGCTCCACTTCTTCCTCTTTTATAGCAATCCCTTTTGTTCTTAGAATAAAATTAAAAAAAAAAAAAGCAAGAAAACAAAACTAACTCCTACTTAGCTGTGAATATTTGTAGCTCATCTCTTCCCCCTTAATAGGTAGGAATAGGCAGTACCTACCTGGGGTTGGGTCCCTGAAATTAGCATTTTTAACTTTTTCCACGCAATTCCCTGACATTGGAGTGCTTGTTTCTCTACCACCTCTCTCAGCTTGCCTGTCCCTTGCTAGTGATCTGTTGCTTCCTTCTCTTTCTTCCTTTATGGAAAAGGCGATAAAGATCATAGATTAAAAGGAAGATGGTACCTTGCTAGAGAAATATTTCTTGGCCCATTGTAACAAATCCATGTAAATAAATGTATTTCTTTACCTGTCTCTTACCCTACTTGTTACTAGAAAATTAGGGCGACAGTACTTAAAATTCCTAGAAAATCCAAGATTCTTAATATAAATGTAACTAAAAGCGTGGGTTAGGGGGAAGGAATGATCTTTAGAATGGATCTGCGTATCCAATCTTATCATTTGATAAATTTTCTAATATCTTTCAACCCTGCTGTGTTTTCTTGGCATCTAATAAAGAATTTAATCCCGTCGATATTATCTTAGGGAACGATGACAGAATTTAGAAGGGAGTTTCGGGGTGGGGGGGTCTTTAAGAAACAGAATCTGTAGAGAAATAAATATATTTTTGTATATAAATAAATAAAAAGAAAGAAAGAAAGAAATATATATTTAAACTTCAATGAAGTGACACCCCATTCTACCTCCATTTCCCTAAAAAGTGCTATTAGTACATCCCTACTTTTACTGTTTAAAGAGCGTTTGCTGGGGTGAGATTGCATAAAAGGGATATTTGCTTCTGAATTCTTACAAATAAATCTACTTTGCAGTAGGAGGCCCACCCAAGCCCTGAAATAATTAGTTTCTGTAATTCCTCCTATGTGAGAAAACACCGGCGTATTTTAATCACTTTAAACTATGTTGTTTTCCCCCTGTAGAAGAAATGATTTATTCCCTATTTCCCCATTTATTTCAAAGCAGGTACAGCTCTTGGATCTGAGGGTTGCTAACAGGTTTTGAAGCGATTTGCAAAGGTGCCGTCCTCCTCCTTCCTGGCATCTGCCAGCTGTTTGGAGCTTTGTTTCCACAAACAAAAGAGTGCAGGATGCAGTCTCCTTCCTCATCTCAACTACTCCTGAGCAGACTTCTCTCCCAAGTGCTCTGCATTAATCATCCCTCTTCCTTCTATTTCTTTGTTCTAGAGCAGGGGTCCCCAAACTTTGTTAACAGGGGGGGGCCAGTCCACTGTCCCTCAGACCATTGGAGAGAGTGCGCACTGTGGGCCAGGGACGAGTTGGCTGCTAAGCAGGACAGGCAGCGGCGGGCCAGATAAATGTCCCAGGCGGGCAGCATGTGGCCCTCGGGCCGTAGTTTGAGGACACCTGGTCTATAGTATTCGCATTGTATAAAAATGAAACTATACTTGGACCAAGGCAAAAGAACTCTTTTGCAGGATTTTTTTTTATATATATGTGCTTCCACGAAGCTTTCTCCCATTATGCATGAGACCTAAAAACAGAACACATCTGTATTGAAATTAAGGGTCACCATCCTAATATTGAAGTTTTCATTAGCTGCCCTACATCCTGGTATGGCAACATATGTTATAGTTTGCTTTTCTGGTCTGATAATGGAATTTTAAGGGGTTAGTTATCAGTTTGTTTATTTTCCACTGTAAACTATAGCTTAATAGTTGGATAACTGGCTCTTAAAAAGGTATGATGCACAGAAATATACATTTGAAACAAAGACCTCTTTTTTTCTTTTTTCTTTTTGAGACAGAGTCTCACTCTGTTGCTCAGGCTAGAGTGAGTGCCGTGGCGTCAGCCTCGCTCACAGCAACCTCCAACTCCTGGGCTCAAGTGATCCTCCTGCCTCGGCCTCCCGAGTAGCTGGGACTACAGGCATGCGCCACCATGTCTGGCTGATTTTTTCTATATATTTTTAGTTGGCCAATTAATTTTTCTATTTTTTTTTTTTTTTTTAGTTGAGACGGGGATGTTGGGGGGGTCTCACTCTTGCTCAGGCTGGTTTTGAACTCCTGATCTTGAGCGATCCTCCCGCCCGGCCTCCCGGATTGCTAGGATGACAGGCGTGAGCCACTGCGCCTGGCCCAAAGACCTCTTTTTTTTTTTTTTTTTTATTTCATTCTCTTTTACTAGCGCTCTGATTTCCTGTTAGAGGAATCAGAAGGCAATAAAATGGCTTCTATGGATGAGAATCCATTTCATAGTTTCCCGTAACTCTCTCTTGTCCTCCTGTGGTTGATGCAGGCGTATTTGACAGTGAGAATCTAACTTTGCAAATGACAGCTCATAACTATGATGCCATTTGCTTGTTTATGTTCATATTAAGCAGTTTTCAAAATCTATGTCTGTTGTTTTACTTAATTCTTACGGCAGCAGTCCTATGAGTTTGCAGTGCCATTTGCTAATGTACCCATTTTACACCCATGAGAAACTGAGGCTTAGGGAAATTAATGGTCCAGCTTGTAGTCATGAGGCCAGGAAGAAGGAGAGCAGAGAACCAAGTCCCTAGCTTCTTAGACATCGTGTCTGTAGGTGTCACTTCTCTTCTCACATCTAAACTGAAATCAGTTAATGTGCACCAAAAAGGTAGTCTTTAATTGTCTTAACTCGTTAGTCTTCTTAGTCGTTAAGTGGGAATTGGGCAAGGGTTAGTTTTGCGGGTCATTTTACTTTCATGTTTTGGGGGAGACTTTGGCTTACCAGAAAACCAGTGGAGACCCCAGGTACCCTAAAGCTGCTTCACTCATTTAAAGTGAAGTATTAGTTGTATATTCAACCACCACATTTTCCTCCAGCAGAAACAAGTATACAGTTTCCCTCTTTTTAGATCTTCCCATTTCAAAACATGAATACACAAAAACAACAAAAACAACGAGGGGCAAAAACTCCGGAGACAGAGGCTTTGCAAAGAACGTCTCTCAAGTTATTTTTGACCTTTTGCTCACAAATAATCGTGCCCGGCATGGCTAGAGAGTAGAAGATAGCTGTACTTAGTATGCACTTTCTCAGAAAAATGTCAGGGATGTTCTTAAATGTTTTCTTCAATTATCTGTGGAGCTCCTTGGACCATGTTTTGGAAAATGGTTTTAATTTTCTTCGAGGGATTACCATAATTGAAAAGGTCACAGGAATCAGCTTCATTTCTAATGCATTTGTACTTGCCAACGCTCAGTCATGGGGAATCTTTCTGGTTTTCATAGTCAACACTTTTCTTTTTTTTGCTTTGTTGTATGATACACAAGGAGAAAAAAAAAGTGTTGGCGTGATGGAGGAGTGAATCTGGTGCCAACTTATTATTTATTATTTGTTCTTCAGCTCTGATCTTTGCCTTTCTTCACCCTTGTCATCTGTCAGAAGAAGGAAGAGCACTACTACATTAAAGGTTTTTAAAATGAGTCGATCATTCTGTCTTTCTAGAAAAACATTTCCAGTACTCTTTAAAGCACGATTCTCATGTAGGCAATGGCTTCGAGGTTCTGGCGTGAGATATGCATAGTAAAATGTTTTAACCTTTTATTTTATGCTTTTCAACATTTTAGAAAGCATTTTTCTGTTCATTTTGCATGGTGCTAAAACGTGACTTCTTTTGGTGGTGCTTTTGCTGAGTAGAGCTAGTCGAATGGCATGAAAGTTGTCTTTTCAGTACAGGTTTTTTTTTTTGGTAGTATTATGGCAAGTTTCTTAAGATAATAATAAAGCTGTGAGTTCATTTGTTTTAGTCCATTTCATCTTTGGAGAGGAGAGAGTTTGTAAATATTTAATTTTAAGAAATATTGCTGAGGCATAATAAGTACAATAACCATTCTCCTATATGTTAGTCATTAAAGGGTTCATTCTGACATTTCATGGTTTGGATGTTGGGTTCTGCAGAAAAAAATTGAGGAGCTCATTTAAAAGGGGAGGGTGTCTAATGAAGTTTAAGGTTATATTTATTGCTGATATATAAAATCTTGGCGTCTACCAGCCTTTATCCTGCTACTCCTCCTCCTACCCCTCCTTTTTTTTTTTTTTTTTAATTCAAAATGTTTTCAAAGCCAGTTTTTTTGCTATGATAATAGGTGGAAGCATCTTCGATTTCGTCGTGGGTAACAATATTGAAAAGTTGGAACTTAGGCACCCTTAGCAATACCAGCCTGGATGACTAAACTGAATGCAAATGTAGTTCAGTTTCTTAATTGAGGGGCTAGCTATCACTTTCTGGTATCGAATATATCTTGTGATCCTTGAGTGACCAGCCTCAGTTCGAGGAGTTCAGGAGGACCAGCCTCCTATTTCATCCATAAAACAGGAATAAACGTTTCTATCTTATATATAGGATGCTAAGAGGAGTAATCAAGATATTTTTATGGGAAGACACTCATCAACATCTCCCCCTCCTGGTGATTCAATGGGGATTGAATGTAAATCCGTGTTTATGTTGATGGCATGTGAACTGACAGAAATCGACTAGGAGCCTGTGAGTGTCTATGTGGGGAGTTTCATTTTTACCTAAGGGCCAACCACAACACATTGTAGCGGGTGTGACCATAGGCATTTTCACCCTGGATTAGGTCCTCTAAAATATAGCTGGCATCATTGGAGTGACAAAACAAAAACCTGAAAAACAAAAACTGTTAATATGCGTTGTTTGTGAGGTTGTGGAGAAACCAACAGTCCCATACTCGGGTAAGCTTGTCTGTGCATGCCCTTCAACCAAGCGGCTCTATCTCCAAGTCCTTATTTTTGGGAGAGCCTCATACGCTTTCATAATGGGACATGCTCGGGGACTTCTAAGAGTGAAAAACGGAAGACTGACACATTTTAGTCAACACGGGAATGATGAATAAACTATCATATATCGAAAGTATGGATTGCTAGTACTTAAAACATATGAGGCATGTTTCTGATCTGGGACTATCTCTGAGCCATGTGGTTGATTGCAAGAAGTTTATAAAACCGTTATCATTTCACGGAGGCACAAGACTTCCACCCAGACAGCACGAACTTGCATGCATATGTATATAGCCGAATGCATAGAAAAAGTTCTGGAACTGATAATAAATTCTGCCTCCAGGGAGGGAAGTGGATTAGAAAGGGGGAGTTTTCAAGTTTTTCTGTATGGTTTAAATTTTTCAAATTCACTGTAAACTCATTTTTCTCACTGAATGTACAGTGAGAATATTTTCATACATTACTGCTTAGGCTAAAAAAAAATAATAATAAGGGAAACACTCAACTGACTTGCAAAACAATTCAGTAGCAGCATCTATTAGATGGATACATGAACATGTCATTCACAAAGACAACTGGTAATTAAAGACTACATCCTGGCTGGGCACGGTGGCTCACGCCTGTCATCCTAGCACTCTGGGAGGCCGAGACAGGAGGATCGCTCCAGGTAAGGAGTCCCAGACCAGCCTGAGCAAGAGCGAGACGCTTGTCTCTACTAAAATAGAAAGAAATTAATTGGCCAACTAATATATATAGAAAAAATTAGCCAGGCATGGTGGCACATGCCTGTAGTCCCAGCTACTCGGGAAGCTGAGGCAGGAGGATCGCTTGAGCCCAGGAGTTGGAGGTTGCTGTGAGCGAGGCTGACGCCACTGCTCTCACTCTAGCCTGGGCAACAGAGCAAGACTCTGTCTCAAAAAAAACAAAAACAAAAAAAAACAATAATTGTTTATGTATTTAAAAACCACAGAAACTCCTTAATAGAGTAGGATCTTGGCTATTATTTAGAGATATAAGTATGTGACATTTTAGTTATTTTGGGGAGAGAGGAAGATTGGGAAGGGCCTTAAAAGCTTATTGAATGATTAGGGTCAAGTGTAGCCTAGTTTTACGGAAGTGGATGGATTTGAGACGCTGTGTCTTCGTTGTGTGCTGTTCCTGCCTCTTTAGGAGTTAACAATTAAAAAATCAAGTTGCTTTGAATGAGTTTGGGTTTGGATGTGTTTTCGAATCTCTCTTCCATTCCTTCTCAGTCTAACACTAAGAAGTTACACCTTCTTTAACCCTATTTCTCATGCTCTTGGGTCACTTATATAGCACCAGGATAAATTTATACTTGGGAAGGTAGGCCTATTAAAGTTAAAAATTGGCTTTATTGTACTGTGTTTCCCCAAAAATAAGACAGGGTCTTATATTTATTTTTCCTCAAGAAGACACCCTAGGGCTTATTTTCAGGGGATGTGTTATTTTATTTTTTTTTTAAGTACAGTGCAACCATCTACATTTATTCAACTATAGTTAAGTTGTTGTCTTCTGGAACATCATCATCACTCTCCAAACCCCGAATTCCATCCTGAATGTCTTGTGACTCTATTTCCTTTGGAACCACTGGCCTCAATCTCCCCTGTGGAGCCATAGAGCTCTCATGAGGCAGCTGAGAAGGGCTGCTGGTGTTCTTTCCCACTTTGCAACGACATGCATGGGTTGTGCAGATGCGCTGTGTAGCCAAGTCCACCACTAGGGCTTATTTTCATAGCCACGCCCACCACTAGGGCTTATTTTCATAGCCACGCCCATCACTAGGGCTTATTTTCATGGCCACGCCCATCACTGGGGCTGAGGGCTGATTTTCATGGCCACGCCCATCACTAGGGCTGATTTTCCGGGTAGGGCTTCTATTGCGCACATGCTTAGAAATCCTGCTAGGGCTTATTTTATGGGCAGGTCTTATTTTCGAGGAAACATGGTAACTATGCAGTGATGAAGTGTAGTTATCCTCGACTGGGATGCTGAACTATTATTATTAAAACAACATTTCAAAGAGGACTTAAAACTTACCAGGGAGTCCCCTATCACTAACATATTTGTGTTTCTCCAAAGAGACACAGTGAACCAAGCTCTCAAGGTAACGTGTTAACAAAGGCCAAGGAATGTAAGCTCAGCTTGGATCTTTGAGATTAAGAACAGCTATCTCTTCTTCACAGCCTCATAGGTCAATGGGAAAATCTTCCCAATCAATTCTTTCTGTAGCCAGGAACATCAGAAAGGAAATCAAAACTTGCTTATTATGCTGACATGGTTTAACACCAGCTAAGAATCTTAGACATGAATTTTAAAGTCTGAGGTCTGGCAACAATACATGTCGCAAAATCTCTTGCTAGAGTAGCAATCAAAAGCTGTCATGTTCTTTATATATAAACCAATAATTATCTGATCACATATTTGCTATCAGAATAGCAACTGTATGTGTGTGTATATGTGTGTACTGTATACGTGTACTGTATATTGAATGTAATTCAAAGGAAACCCACAGGTATTAATTATTCATGAATTGTGTTAATATGTGTAAGTGTTTACTTATTCATTATGTTGACATCTATTTAATACAAAGGAAGTCCACAGATATTAACTATTTATTAAATAGTATGGATATGTACATGTAAGGATAATTTAACTTTCCCAGACATTAATTATTATATATATATTTTTTATGGTTTTGTGCTATGTATGCAGCCTTAATTGTCAGATCTAATAGAGGATTCATGGACACCTGCACTCGAATGTTTATGGCGGCATAGTTCACAATTGCAAAGTTGTGGAAATAACCCAAGTGCCCATCAATACATGAATGGATTAATAAAATGTGGTATATGTATACCATGGAGTACTATTCAGCTCTAAGAAACAATGATGATCTAGCACCTCTTGTATTTTCCTGGATAGAGCTGGAACCCATTCTGCTACGTGAAGTATCTCAAGAATGGAAAAACAAGCCCTACATGGACTCACCAGCAAATTGGTATGAAGAGATCAACACCTAAGTGGACATACAGGAATCACATTTATCAGGTGTCAGGCAGGTGGGAGGGGGGAAGAGGGAATGGGCATATACATACATAATGAGGCCAGGTGCAGTGGCTCACGCCTGTAATCGTAGCACTCTGGGAGGCCGAGGTGGGCGGATCGCTCCAGGTCAGGAGTTCGAAACCAGCCTGAGCAAGAGCGAGACCCCATCTCTACTAAAAATAGAAAGAAATTCATTGGCCAACTAAAAATATATAGAAAAAAATCAGCCGGGCATGGTGGCGCATGCTTATAGTTCCAGCTACTCAGGAGGCTGAGGCAGGAGGATCGCTTGAACTCAGGAGTCTGAGGTTGCTGTGAGCGAGGCTGACGCCACGGCACTCTCTCTAGCCTGGGCAACAAAGGGAGAATCTGTCTCAAAAAAAAAAACAATACATAAGTTTACTTGAGATCTATTCCGATCCCCTCAAAAGAATCCTTTCACTGATATTGCTTTGAACGATAAAAGTCTGAACAGTCTGGCTTCCAAAAACGCCTCTCCAAGCCTGCCATGAATTCAGTGACCTTGTTGTTCTGAACCTGAAATCTGACCCAGGATTTGAAAAATGAGTGTCCTTACAGGGACAGGGTGCATGAATATGGGACATCAAGACTGGCTTGACAAATAACCATGGTGCCTACTGTTTCTCCCACTACGTTCCTATTTAAGAAGGGACTGAAGACACTGGCCGTTGAATCGGTCCGTCGTCTATGATAGGCACATACGGGTGAGCGCGTGACCCTTGTTCACTGGCACCTGCTCCGGGAGAAGTGTCCTCCCTTCTCCTTTTCTCCTCCCTCTCTCTTGGAGGCCGCAGCCTTGCTCTTAAGGCCTTCCCGTTGATGAAGTCGGGTCCACCCGGGATGATCACCCGGAAGTCAAACGATTGAAGGTCTGAATCACATCTGCAAAAATCTGTTCACGGCAACACCTAGATTAATTTTTTTTTTTTTTTTTTTGAGACAGAGTCTCACTTTGTCGCCCAGGCTAGAGCCAGTGTCGTGGCATCAGCCTCGCTCACAGCAACCTCCAACTCCTGGGCTCAAGCGATCCTCCTGCCTCAGCCTCCCGAGTAGCTGGGACTACAGGCATGCGCCACCACGCCCGGCTAATTTTTTCTATATATATTAGTTGGCCAATTAATTTCTTTCTATTTATAGTAGAGACGGGGTCTCGCTCTTGCTCAGGCTGTTTTCGAACTCCTGACCTCAAGCGATCCTCCCGCCTCAGCCTCCCCAAGTGCTAGGATTATAGGCATGAGCCACCACGCCCGGCCTAGATTAATTTTTAATTGACTAAGTGGCCACTTGGACACATCGGTGTCCTCTTCTATGTAGTAGGGATAATAGTAATGACTTACCGATAAGCTTGTTTTTTGGGGGGGGAGGGATTAAAGCAGTTAAGGCGTACAAAGCAAATTGACACGTAGTAGGTGCTCAGTAAGGATTAGTTATTTTACAAGGTAGGAAAGCATCGAGTGGCTGCCTTGTGGCAACAAAGACGGTTTGCCAAAACCAGGTGGCGTCTTTGTTCAGTGACAGAAGCTGGACCCGAAAGAGCACCATGCATTTAAGGTTCGAGAACCATGGGCATGCACCAGTGGCTGGTGTTAGAAGTAGGAATGTTGGTTACCCTTGAGGGCGTGGTAAGGGAAAGGCTGGGCCAGGTAGGCTCTGAGGTGACGCTAAAAGTCTACTTTTGGATCTGGGTGTTAGTTAACATGAAAAGCACTCAGACCATAAAGGACTCATTGAACTTATGTGCACATGCATGTCAGTTATACTTACAAATACAAATTCAAACAAAACTAGATGCTGCCAATTTTACGGTGCACGTATTTCTGCACATGTTTGTACATGTGTATGTATACACGCATCTGTGCGTATACACATGTTTTTGTATACATGTCTGTCACCTATGTGCTTTGCCACTGCAAAGCAGCAGAATAAATAGAAAGATCCTCCTCCCACATCTCAACTGGGAAGACTGGCTCAGAGGGAAGATGGGAGAGGGACTTCATTGGTATAGTTGACCCTGTTGCATGAGATTGTTCTGTTTTTGGGTCTACCGTCTTTGCTCAAATTTGGAATGATTATCGAAATATTTTGAGACTTGTTTTGGACAAAAAGGCATTCTGGGCTGGGCAAGGTGGCTCACGCCTATGATCCTAGCTCTCTGGGAGGCTGAGGTGGGCGGATTGCTCAAGGTCAGGAGTTCAAAACCAGCCTGAGCAAGAGCGAGACCCCGTCTCTACTATAAACATGAAGAAATTAATTGGCCAACTAATATATATAGAAAAAATTAGCCGGGCGTGGTGGCGCATGCCTGTAGTCCCAGCTACTTGGGAGGCTGAGGCAGGAGGATCTCTTGAGCCCAGGAGTCTGAGGTTGCTGTGAGCGAGGCTGACGCCACGGCACTCACTCTAGTCTGGGCAACAAAGTGAGACTCTGTTCCCCCCAAAAAATAAATAATAAAATAAAAAACATAATAATAATAATAAAAAGGCATTCTGCTCACCATGCTGCTGACTCCACGACTAGAGCAACTGAGTTTTCCCCTCTGTCCTGAGTCACAAGAATGCGCTGAGTACACATGTCCGTAACGA
>VSMD01034287.1:0-16802 GCA_008750895.1 Mirza zaza
AACCCCACGGCCCACTCCCCCTGCACCCACGGCCCACTCCCCATGCACCCCACGGCCCACTCCCCCTCCACCCCACGGCATCGGCTTGTTTGGGGATTTGTAAGTCCGTCTGTGAACAAGGCTGTTTCCTGCCAACTGACCACCCGGTAAGAGTTTCTCTCGTGGTTTCATCTGAAGTCCTTCCTTCCCCGATGGCCTCAGCCCACAGGGCTTGCCAGGAGGGGACTTTTCCATGATGCTCATTCCGGGAGCAGAGCGAGCGGAACCCGGAGACAGGTCCTGATATAAATGGACCAGAGAAAGCATGAGAGGCGCGTTTGGCGTCAGGTCTCCATAGTAGGCCAGCGCGGGCCTTGGGCCAGTCTCCAGGGACCTGTGCCAGGGAGGCCGTCGCTTCCATGAAGATGTGGAGCGGCCCATCAGCAGACAGGCCATAATATGTCCTGTGTGTATGTGTATGGCATGTACGTGTGTGTAGCATCGTGCGGTATGTACACATGTGTAGCACATGTGTGTGGTGTGTATGTAGTATGTGTTTGTGTGTAGTATGTATTGTGTAGTGTGTTTATATGTGTTTCTGTAGTGTGAATGTGCATATGTGTGTTTGTGTGTAGTGTGCACGTGCATGCATGTTTATGCAGGGCATGTATCAAGTATGTGTATACATGTATGTATTATGCGTGTATGTTTGTGTGTGCTATGTGTGTATTGTGTGGTATGTATGGGCATGTGTGTCTGAGTGTGGGGCGTGCATGTGTATGTGTGTAGTATGCATGCATATATGTGTTTGTGTGTATGGGTATGTGGTGTGGTGTGTGTGCATGTCTGTTTATGTGTGGGGTATGCGTGTGTGTTTGTATGTAGTGTGTGTTTGTGTGTAGGATGTAGACATCTGTGTGTAATATATATGTGAGTGCATGTAGTATATATGTGCATGTGTGTTTGTGTGGGCTCTGGCACACGTGTGTCAAGGGCCCTCTGGGACAGCCATCCCTGCCCAGCCCACAGGGCCCTGCCCCACGCCCCCACGCCAGCTCAGGTGCCACAGATGGGGCGGCTTGAGCGAGAGACATCTGTTCTCTCCCAGCTCTCGAGCCAGAAGCTTGGTCCTCACCATGGGTGGGCGGCTCTCCCGTGTCCTCCCAGCGGGCGGCTCTCCTGTGTCCTCCCAGCGTCCTCCTGCGGCATCCACATTTTCCCTTATTACGAGGACTCCAGTTCCATTGATCAGGCCCACCCTGGCGACCGTATTCTGGCCTGATTGCCTCTTCAAGACCCTGCCCCCAGGCGAGGCCACGGCCTGTCCTCTCCGTTGGCCGCAGGGCGCCCGGCTGGGTCCTGCCGTGGTCGTGGCGACGCCGCCCCTCCGCCATCAGGGCCAGCGGCTCAGCGCGTCTGGGCAGCGGCGCAAGGTGCCCAGAAGTGCCGGGGAGTCGGAGTCCCACGTCAGAGCCAGGGGCCGTAGCCCCGAGACGGGAGGAAGTTCGCCGTCTCACTCTTCGTTCCTGGAGAAAACCACCCGTGACGGCGTCTTCACCAAGGGTCACGGAGACCAGTGTGTTCCCAGACCAGCAGCGACCTCTGGCACAAGGGCTGTTAATATTTCCTGCTGAAGAAACTGCATCCAGAGCATCGGCTGCAGCTGGAGCCCCCGTCTCTGGGGGGCCGGGGGCTTTGCACGGAGAGGCCTGAGTTGGCGCATCGGCCCGCTCAGCCCGGCCACCAGACGCCCGGGCACCTCGGGCTCTGCAGCTCCCCACCCGAGAAGGCCCCGCAGAGGCAGCCCCTCGATCTTGGACTTCCTCGCTGCTAGAACTGTAAGAATAAACTCGTTCTCTTACAAATTACCCAGTTTCCTGCATTCTGTTGTAAACAGCAGAGAACAGACCGATGCCCTGTCTGCTGGAGTCCAGGAGGTCAGGGTGCACCAGCTGCCCTCCACGATCTCTGTGGGCCAAGCCCTGTTGGGGCGGCCCTGCTACCCCCTGTAACCTCCCCGCCCCGTCTCAGCCCTGCCCCGGGCCCTGCCGTCCTGGGCTCTCACTCCCCTGTGCTCATGGCAGCCTCTCGTGGTTCTCTCCTCACCCCCACGCTGCTCAAGGCCCTGGGTGGGGCCGTTCTCTGGGCTCCGGGGCGCAGCGGTGGGCTCTTGCAGGCCTTGCTTGGCACAGCGACGGGCCCCTGTGCAGTCCGGCTCCCGGGCCCCTGTCCCCTCTCTGCCGGCACTGACTGCGCCCTGCACAGGCAGCCATGGAGTCCGTGTCCAACAGCACACACAACTAGGTCACCGTTTCCACGGACATGGTTTAAGCCAATCTTATGGCCTTTTACCCTGGCCTATCGCCTGAGGGGCAATTGCCACATATGTTCCATGCCCCTGTCCACAAAAACTGGCAAAATCTCACAGTTCTTTCTGTGTGCATTCACCCTCCTCCTAGGTCGTAGTGGGCACCAGTCCTTGGGGTGCCAGGCTGGCTCTAGGTTGCAGGAGGTGACAGTGACACCCGGCCTTTTAGGCGGGGGCAGGGAGAGAGAGGTAAGAAGTGTGCAGAGCGATCGGGGAACTGCATGGAGTCTGTCCCCGGCCCTCTCCCCATGCCAGAGACTGCAGGGCCGTGAGTCAGTCGCACCATGACACAGCCCGCGGCAGGCTCAGCCTGTCACTCTGGTTTCCAGGCATCGCAGCCCCGTGGACAGAGGAGATAAGGGCTACCTTCAGGCCTCACTGCAGGAGTGGGGACTCGGAGCCCGAGGGCCGGCCAGCCCCAGCCCGTGCAGCGCTGCTCGGACTTGCTGTGCTCAAACAGTTCCAGCCCCAGGTGACCGCAGCTGGGAGGCGATTTTGCAACCGCGAGCGAGTGCCCGTCTGCCACTGGCAACAGGCCCGGCGATGCCTCTCAACATGATCAGACCAGGAAACTCTACCGGATTCTGTCTTGGAGGTTACTCTCTGCCCAGAGAGCACCTGGCACTCGCGTCTTGCTGGGCGGAGAATCTGAGCTGTGGTGACTGCCGTGGGGACCAGGGCTTAGCAGAGGGCTCTCGGTGGCACAAAGGCGAGAGGAGCTGGGGAGGTGCTTCGGGCAGGCTGTGAGCAGAGGCCAGGGGGACGGCCCAGGTGACGTCAGCCTGAAGCAGAAGTAGGAGAAAGCCACCAAGCAGGAGACGCCAGCCGGCCCGGCCATCCTGATGGGCAAGGTGTCCTGCGCCTGCCCCATCTTTATCTTCGTAAAATCAAGGCTTCCCTTCATCGCTGCCCCCACCTCTCCTGAGCTCCTCTCGCCGACAGCCCACCCTGCCCTTTGGGGACACCGGCTGGTGGGGGAGGCACCAGTGAGCAGGTGCGGCCACTGCAGGCTGAGGCCATCATCCCCGGGTTGCACAGCAAACCCTCAAAGCCAGCTCTGTGGCAGTTTGGACCAGACACTGTTCTGACAAAGGAAATATCGCCCTAAAAGCCCCCACGCTGCAGACGGGGCCTCAGTTCTCTGGGTCTTGCCCCTGGTGCTTGCAGAAGGAGGTTGTCACCCCCCTTCCCACAGGGTGGGGCCTGCGGGGTGCTGACCGCTGGTGGCACATGGGGGACCCGCCCCAGGCCTGCAGGCCCCACTGCCCTCCTCTAAGCACCCGTCTGGTTAACAAGAAGGTCCCCAGGGGGTGGCAATATTTGATGCTGTAAACTGTTGGTGTCACTTTAGAGTGAAGGCATTAGTTATGCCCTTTGCAGAGTGATTTGATGGCGCGAGTGGGGGGTGTGGAAACCCGAGAGGGGTGAAGAGAAAGTTCGGGTTCACAGAAGGAAGCTGGGCACTGTCTCGGCTGGGTGGCGGGGCTGTGGGCAGACTGGCGGGGACCCGAACCCCGGTCCACCCAGACAGTCCAGGCGCTCCCTCCGGACCGCTGTGGCCGGCCTTTGTCCGGGGCCATTTCTTTGTAACAGCGGGAGTGACGAGTCACACAAATGTGTAAACGTGAGCAGAAACAGAATACGGAGTGTTGGCATTGCGATGAAGAAGTCTAAGCGATTTTAAAATGACCTTCCAGGAAACGCTCCTAAAACCTTTTCCCCTCATCCGTGCGGGTGCCCTTCCTATGTTACGGTGCGTGTTGCTTTCGTTCTTAAGCAGGCATTTATTTACATGTGTCTCGAACCCCCCACCAAGAAGGGTAAGCCCCCAGGCCTCGGGTCCTGCTGCCCACCCAGGTCCGCCTAGGACGGCCGAGGGTCTCGGTAGGCAGGGACACGCGTGACGGCCCAGATCTGTCACCCGGTGGGCTCGGAAATAGCAGAAACGCAGACACACTCCCCGGTCTGGAAAGTCCTGGGGCCAAGGTCTGGGAAACCAAAGTCTGTTCTAAAGACCAGGACAGGGGAACCTGTTTGCCTGTTTCACAGGCTTTTATGTTTTCCAGAGTAGATGTGTTTGTACAAAAGGTGTCTTAATAAAAGGGGGATGTTAACTCAAACGAGGGAGGAAGATGTTAAGTATCAGGATAATTATTTTGCATTTGAAACCAGAAGAATAACACTATCTCTGATTTCTAGAAGCATTTAGACTGAAACAAAATGACAGCGTGATTTGTGCAGTTGGGGCAGGGCGGCGCTGCTCCGATTTTGCTGAATCAGACGGCATCCTCCCCGGCCGCTTTCCCAACACCTGGCCGATCTGGAGTCCCCCGGCTGCGCCCGCCTGCAGCGCTGCAGCCTGGAGCATGTTTCTGAACAGCAGAAACAGGTGAAAAGTTGCAAGTGCGCTGATAACCCCTGTTCAGCTGCAGCTGTGGGTGAAGGAGCAGTTTGGAATTGAAATCGAGATAAAAGCAAGGACCCCAGGCTCCGCGGGGAGGCGGGGGGGGGGGGCGCGTTTAAATCCGCCATGCGGGTTCGAGGAATGCCTGGACGCCCAGCGGGCAGCTGGTGGCTGCTCCCCCAGGGCTGTGGGTCCACGTCCATGCAGTGGGACGTGGGTCCTGCTCAAACAGGTCGCCACCCCTGCTGGGCACAGCTGTGGGGTGCACCCCCCCCACTGTGCGGCAGGGTAGTTGTCAGCTAGTGTGGTACTTAAAACAGCAAAGGTGGTGAGCTCTGGCACTCGAGAGTGGTTAACACCCTGGCCCTGCCTCACTCTGTGGGCATCACGGGAGCCCCTTGCCGCCCCTGCAGAAAGGTTCCCGGGGCTGTGTCACCGTCCAGGTGTCTCCTCCCCACCTCGCCGGGAGCAGAGCAGAGACAGCACCATGTCACGTCTGAACATGGGTGTCCAAACCAGGGGGCTCTGACATGGCTTGGTCCCTGACGTGCACCCTAAGAGGCCACGTGCACCCTTTCTCCCGCCCCAGTGAAAGCCAGCTGCCTCCATAGCAGGCAGCCAGTGCCCGCCCTGCGGTCTGGGAGGAGAGGCTGTGGTGGGCGGCAGGTTGGCACAGGCGTCTGCTTTCCTCCAGGTGGCGGGTCCCTTCCGTGGCTCCCGTGGGCCACCCTGCCCGCCCGTCATGGGCGTGGCCACATCCGAGTTCTCCCTGCAGACCCCTGCAAGTGCCCAGCCGTGCCCTCCACATGGCCCTGGCCTTGTCTTGTCTTCACGGGCGATCTGGGGCCTTCTGCGGTTTCCACCGCCCTGGATGGCTGTCCCAACACCAACCCCCAGGCGCTAGCCCAGCCCGCAGGGGCCTGGGATGGGCCCACGGCTAACCATGGGCAGGACCGGCTTTCGTTACGCAGGTGCCAAGCAGGGAGCCCAGTGTCACCGCAAACTTGAAGTTCTCCAGACCTGGGCATCCTAACCTCCTCCTTCAGGGTCACCTGTTCGCAGAGACCAGGAGAGGGCCAGAGACCTCAGCCTGTCCTGCAGGATAGACGGAAGCCGAAGGGTGCATGTGAGCCTGCGTGTGTGTATGTGTGTGCCCACACATATGTGCCCACATGCAGGCTGCATGTGTGTGTGCATGTGCGTGGGAGAATGATGGGGAAGAGGGAGAGAGGGACAAAGAGAGAAAGAAGGAGAGTATGTATGTTTGTGCGTGTGTGCATGTGTGTGCGTATGCGTGTGCCAGTGTGTGCATGCACACGCGGTACCAGTTGCCTCTTTGGCAGTTTTCCCCGGACAGTCACCCACTCACAGCCACCCAGGTCTTCCCCAGAGAGCAGTCCATGCCGAGGCCACCCTAAGAGAGCCCTGGAGCCTGCAGGGCCCTCAGGGCAGGTGTGGGCAGGATGCCCAAGGCGGCGGGTCTCGTCTGACCACACACTGACCCCGAGCTCGGGAAGGCCGGACGGCAGAGCGTGCCCACTCCGAGCGGGTACAGGGACACGCACAGAGGCTGCTGCGATTTTACTGCCACGTGCGCCCCAGCTATACTAGCTACGCCCTGAGCTTCCTGGCACAGAAGCAAACCTGAGATTTCTCCCTGCCACGTGCATTTAGATGACCAGGATGGAGTCATCACAGGAAAACAAGCTTTCTAGCTGCTCCGCTCCTGCCGCCTTCTTTCAGGTGGGTCATTGGATGTTCTCCTTCAACCTCTCTCCCCCCATGCCGAGAGACCCTCACGGGTTGGAGCCAGCAGCCTGTGCCAGCCTGGCAGGACGGCTGGGAGCCTCGCCCAGGGCTGCGCTGGGCTTCCCTCGGGGCCTGTGCTCACGCCAGCCAGGGGTGGCCGCTTCCTCGGATACCTTCCTTGCCCTGGGGTCTCTGGGCCTTGCTACTGGAGGGCAGGTCCCCACACTAAAGATTCTGTTCCACACCGGGTGCGGTGGCTCACGCCTGTAATCCTAGCACTCTGGGAGGCCGAGGCGGGTGGATCGCTCAAGGTCAGGAGTTCGAGACCAGCCTGATCAAGAGCAAGACCATGTCTCTACTAAAACTAGAAAGAAATGAGCTGGACAACTTAAAATATATATAGAAAAAATTAGCC
The DNA here is from genome assembly GCA_008750895.1 of Mirza zaza. NCBI lineage: Eukaryota > Metazoa > Chordata > Mammalia > Primates > Cheirogaleidae > Mirza > Mirza zaza. The sequence goes on from VSMD01034287.1 coordinate 6,916, forward strand.
AGGCACAGTGGAACATGCCTGTAGTCCCAGCTTTTCGGGAGGCTGAGGCAGGAGGATTGCTTGAGTCCAGGAGTGTGAGGCTGCTGTGAGCTAGGTGGACGCCATGGCACTCACTCTAGCCTGAGCAACAGAGTGAGACTCTGTCTCAAAAAAAAAAAAAAAGATTCTGTTCCACAAACAGACACGTGGACGCTCCTTGCCCGGCCCCTGGCCTTCCCCAGCCGGACCCGCAGGACTTCTTTGTTGTCCTGCCCCACCCGCCCTGGTGCCCTGTGTCCTTCCCAGTGTCCTGGCCTTGCTCCGGGCTCCCCCCACCCCGGAGGCAGCAGCACCCCTGGCTTTGTCTGTCAAATCGCACCTGCCCACTGAGCCCCCAGCCCGGGGCCGTGGCTTCATAGAAGATGAGTGAGGGTGAGAGGCACAAAGTCCAGGGACCTGTGGGGTATTGGCCTGCTCAGGTTTCCTGCAGATGCTTCCAGAATCTTGCACGGACCTCATGCTCCCCGCCAGCCTGGGAGCCTGCAGTGTTCTCTGCACACGCCTTGCTCTGCCTCCCGCCGGCCCGGCCTGGGCGCAGCGAAGCCCCACTGAGGCAGGCCCCCCACTCCGGCCCTCACCTTCCTCAGGAGAAGGAAGGTACAGAGGACAACAGGGCGTCCCAAGCCCTGGACACACGGCTCCATTGCCAGCCCCTCGCTGGCTTGTGGAGGGGGCCCGTAATGAACGTGCCTTTGATGGCAAAGCGACACCTTGACAAGGATTTAAAACAAGCTCAGTGGAACGCCTTCTGCCCGGGGCTCAGCTCCTCTTTAGGAGGTCCTGTCTCTGTCTCCCCAGCACTATCATTACCATTTCTCCATGAGGTGACAGGGTCCCTAAACCTCATGGGCGACTCTTTCCAGTCTGTATCTGACCCAGAACAGCACGCAAGTCAGGGAGGCCCTGGTGTGACCCCCTCAGTCACTGCAGCACAGACACGGCGACCAGGTGCCCGGAAGGCACCCCAGTGCCCAGCTTGGACAGGGGTCGGGGGACACCCAGAAGCCCCGATCTACCAGTTCTCACTCTGGGCCTTCGGTGTCTCCCTGCATTTCAGGGGGGTCTCCTTCCTGTCACTAAGGCTCTTGGGGAGCGGGGCGGGCCCAGGCTGGGTGTTTAGACGTTGGAGCAGCAGCCGCGCCAGAGCGCCCGGAGCCAGTCCCTCCACACGGGGCTTGGCGGGTGGGACCCCTTCTCGAAACCCAGAGCGGGTTTGGCCCGTGCCCCTGGGAACCCCTTGGAGAGGGCCCCCTCCCCCGACAGAAACTGCAGGATGCTGCACAGTGAGGTGAGGGGAGCCCCACCCTCTGCCCCGGGAGTTGGAGTCCCCTGGGAAAGGCGTTCTGTTCACCAGCATTTCTTCATAAATACCATGCCAGTCACCCTGGAGGGGGGCTCCCTGCTGGTTTCCACTCCCCCTCCCTCTTCCCCTCCCCCTCCCCTCCTGCTTCTTCTCCCCTCCCCCTACTATTGTGCGTCCCTGCCAACCAGCCCTTCCACAGGGGTCAGGGGTCACTTGCCCTCTTGGGCCTTGCCTCCTTCCCACAGTGTGACCCTGGGTGAGGGGCTTTCACAGCTCCTTCAGCTTGGTGGCGGCTCAGTGGGAAACCAAGCCCCGGCCGGCCGGCATGTCCCCCATGTCCTCCAGGGAGGGGACACTGTGAACGGGAAGTCACTGGCCAGGCTGAAGCCGGCAGGGAAGCAGAGGCACCTGGCAAGGGTGAGGTGTGCAGGAGCCCCGCCTCCCGCAGCCCAGCCGTGCCCGGTCAAAGGACATGGTTTGAGGGCAGCTCACAGCTTCTCCTCTGATGGCAAGTGCCCTGCCATGTCCCCCAGGATGGAAGCCTGTGAGTAAGGCCTGCACCAGGGAGAGGCCGCCCTGGGCACACAGAGGCCACTGCGGCCAGCTGGATGTCACTGGGGAGGGACAGAGCCCAGTTTCCCTTGCAGGAGACAGTCTGTCCGTCCTAACAGCATCCGGAAGGTCTTTCCACTGAGGAGGAAGAGTGCGGGAGGCTCTGGCTGCTTCTCTTTATGGGGGGAGCAGACAGAGAGGGAGGAAGAGAGACAGAACGATTATAGATTATTCTAGACAGGGAGAGGGAGAATGGGGGTGGGGAGAAGGGGAGCTGGAGGGAAGAGGAGTGAGACAGGCACAGGGAAGGGAGAGAGGGACTGGGTCTCATCAGCTCTGCGCCAGGGAAAGAGGGTGGCATAAATCGCGTGCGTAATCTCGGGAGACGGCCACTTTAAATCTTAATTGGTTGCCTTTTAAATATCATTTAAGGGCTGGCTTCCCTGCCTCTCTCCCTGGTTAAGAAGGTGTCGTGTCAAACTCTATTACCTTGCCGGACGTCTCTCCCTTAAGTTAAGAAAAAAAAAAAAAAGGAAAGGAAGAAAAAAGAAAAAAATGGAATCATCAGCCGCCATCGGAGGGGTCGATAAAGCTTTTAGATTTGGAGACGTTTTCTGGGAGCCCATTTCCTGCGGCTAAGAGTTGTTAATGGGGCTTAAGGAATTATCTTAGGCTGGGCCGGCGAGAGCCCAGCCGTATATTTCCCGCGCCTGTTCCCTTGTCGGGTCTGAATATGCTGCTGTCAGACTCGCTTAATGAAAAGTAACGCACCGCTGATTACAGTTTTATTTGGGCTCTATGTAAAGAGCGCCGTTAATTCAGCAGCCCCTCCTTGGTGGGTTTGAATTTGCCACGCCTGAGCGACCGAGCCGGTCCCCAGCCCGGCCTGGCGCCTTCCAGCCCTTCCCTGACAGCCTCTCTGGGAGGGACGTGGGCTCCCACCCCATGGACGGGGACCTGTCCCCAGAGTCCACTCGGGCACTGAAATCTAATCCCCAGATTCTTCACCCCTTTGCAGCCCCCCCACACACTGTGGAACCACCGCACCCCTGGAAGATGGCCAGGGTCGGGTAAGGATGTCCAACTGGAACTTTCCCGACTGTCCCCAAGGGAAGGCATGGGGGCCCGTGGCCAGCTCCAGCCTGGGGTGTCACTTCCCGTGGCAGCCCTGGACTGTGGCTGGGATCTCTCTCTCACAGGCTGAAGTTCCTTCTAGCTCCACCAGGGTTGGTCGGTCTGGGCCCCTGCAAGGTGGGATTCCATGGCCAGGGCCTTGGGGAGAGGAGGGGTGGGGCACCAGGGATGGTCCCCAGGACAGTAAGCCGGGGCGGCAGCAGGAGTCCTCTGGGCACTGGGCTGGGCCCAGAGGAGAAGTCCCAGAGCCCAGACCAAGGGACCCTGCCTGCAGCCAGGGCCACGAGGCCCAGGTCCAGTCTTCTCATTTCTGCCTCCACAGCCCCTGCCCTGCCTGTCCACGCCGCCTTCATCCCAAACCTTGTTTTTGCAGCAAATGCTCGGCTTTGTGTGGGGCTGAGGTGGGGGCCGCCCTGGCCACATTAAAATTCCTGGCGCCCCCCTGGCCGCGGGCAGCTGTCCCCTGGGACTCCACTTCCGCTCCTGCTGTCAGGCACCCTTGGCTCTATTTCTGCCCTTTTATCTATTACAACTAATTCGAGTTCTTTTGCCCTTTTCAGTCTAAGACGTGGGCTTTCTGCAAAGCCTCCCCCTGCCAGCGAGCTCTCGGAGCGCGGAGCCTTTAGAAATTGAGGGGTTTACTGTCAAAATGAAAATTTCACTTCAAATTATCTTGGCTGATGCTGGCCCGCCAGGCAGGGGGCTCCGCGCAGCTTTTGACAGGCACATCAGCGCGAGCTTCCGAACCGGGATAATGTCATCCGCGGAGCGAAAGTCAATATGGTGACAGCGCGGCGGATACAATCCAATTACCGAGCGCCGGCCAGGGCGGGCCTGGGGCCAGCGGCCGCCGGGGTCCCACCCTTCAGGGTCCGGGCGGTGCAGGGTCCGCCCGCGGGGGCCCAGGCTCGTCCCGCCACTCTGGGGACCTCGCGCGCCCGGGCGTCCGGGTTCAGCTGCGCCGCGTCTCTCTCGGACGTGTGAACTCGCCCCGGCGCCCGGCCCCGAAGGCCCATCGGCCGCTTCCCAGAACCTCCGGCCCTTCAGAGGCCTTCCCGGGGCCTAGGATCCCACAGGCCCGCAGCTGGGTCCCACCCAACCTCGCGGGCGAGGATGAAACCCCGCCTGGTGTCCCTGGAAGGCCGCCCACCCGCCCGCCCGCAAAAGGGTCCTGCGTCTCCAGCTGGCGACACCGCCGCTGTCGGGCCCCGTCCCACCACAGGCAACGGCCACCGTCGCCTCCTCGCCGCGCCCCCTCGAGCCACTCCGACCTTCCCCGGGACACGTGGGACGTTCCTGAGGCCCAGTGGGGGCCGGCAGGCGGCAGAGGGGAGGGTTCCAGGGCGCGCTGCGCTCCACCCGACCCATACGCCGGCGCGCCTGCGGGGTCGGGGACGCCCGGAGGGAGGGCGGGAGCCAGCGATTGTCGCCTACAAGAGTGAGCCAGCGGCCAGGGCGGACTCCATGGCCAAGCTGGGAGCGGGGGCTGGGTTCCAAGCTAAGCGGCGGGACTGCGCCCGCGCCCTCCCCAACCCCAGTTTCTCCAGGGTCGGGTCCCCAGCCCTTCCTGCCCCTGCCCCCGCTCCCAGCCCGCCTGCCTCTTTCCTAGCGCCGGGAGCCGGGGCGGAGCGCGCCGGGGAGGGAGGCGGAGGAGGGCGCAGGCGCGGTGGGCAGGCAGCGGAAACGCCCCCGCCGCGGGCACAGCCCCCGGGGAATTTAGAAAGATTAAAAGTTATGCTAACCTAGTCAAAGAAACCCTGATTTTCCCAAACTTCTGGAGTTTGGTAGTAGTTTGAAAATGTTGGGTCTCACACCCACTTCTATTACGTTTAACAGAATCCTCAAACTCTACAGTAACTTCTTTTAAAAATGGCTTTACTCATTGTGGGGTTCAGCAAGGGGCTTCACGGAGGGAAGTTCGTCGGCACCCCCCACCCCGCCTCCTCCCCTGGGGATCAGCAGCGCCTTCTCCGGAGAATTCTCACATCCTTGGTTTGAAATGTGTTCGTTTTGCAATGCAAACACCATCACTAGGTTTTATTAGTTTTGTTATATTAGCCTCTGAAGCAGGCAATTATTGGCGTGAACATACACTTTAAAAAACATAACTTTATCGAGTCAGGAGTGTACAGGAGTGTAAACTGGGTGGAAGTGCTGTCGGTGAGGACGAGGTGCTCAGGATGGAGTCGCAAGGTAGACAGGCCAGCAGTCTGCACGAGGGACACCGGCATGCTTCAGACCCAAAGGAAACGGAGACAGCCGCGGAACAGAGCCGCCTTCTCCATGTAAACTGTAGACGTAAACTCCGTGCTCCGGGTGGCTCCCTTCTGCTCGAGAAAGCCTCCTGCGGGTCCCGGGTTCACGATGGCCCAGGACGACTCCTGACCCCGCGGTGAGGGAGGCCCTGGGTCCAGCGCGGGGCTTGTTCATGGTCCCGGGAGACCGAGTTCTGATCCTCCCTCTCCGGTGGGTTGGCGGTTTTACCGTGGCTGCGCTCTAGCCTTCCTTTGGAAACTGGGTACAAAAATAGTCTGCGCGGCCCGTGCCTGCAGCCTGAGCGAGCGCCAGATCCGTCCTGGGCTCGGCGGGTCTCAGGCGCAGAAGGGTTTGCCGCCGGCCTTGGGCATGGAGAGCAGCTCCCTGGCCGCGCCGGCAGCCGGGGCGTCGTGGGGCGCGGCTGGAGGAAAGGCGCGCGCCAGCGGTGCCGTCAGCACGCTGGCGCCCGCCCCCAGCGAGCGTCCCAGAGGCCCCGGGTCCAGGAGGGCGCCCTTGGCGGTGGCCCAGGCCTGGTTCAAAGTGCTGTGCCTGAGAATGGGGTCGTGGAAAACTCCGTCCACCCAGTTTCTGAGGCTGGTTACCGGGGAGTCCTGGTGCCTGTCCAGGGCACCGGAGGGGGGCGGGGCCGCAGGTGAGGACGTGGCGCGCGCGGAGGACGTGGCCGTAGGGGCAGCAGGACCTTGGCGCTTGAGCATGCAGGACGGAAACTCAGTCTGGCTCAGGGCGGTGGTGGCGGCCGCCGCGGTGGCCGTGTGGGCCAGCGACCAAATGCGCGGCTTGGCCTCCAGGCCCGCCGTCGCCCCTGCCGGCACAAAGCCCAGCTTGGCCTCACAGGCCTGTGGGCCGCCCTCTGCGCCCGGCTGCTGCTCGGGCCCCGCTGCGCTCCGGAGGCAGGTCCGGGCCCTCTCCAGGTCCTCATCCAGAGCGGCCCCGCCACCCACAGCAAGGGGCATCCGGAGGGCGCCCGAGGCCTCCTTGCCCCGGCGGTCAGGCGCGGCAGGGACCCGCTCCAGGCCGCGGCCGTCTAGGGGCTGGAAGGGCGGCTTTAGCTCGCACTCCGGGGTCTCCGCCTCCAGTGGGTCGAAGTCGTCCAAGTCACTGAGCTCCAGAGCCTTCTCCTCTTTGCCTGCAAGCTCTGCCCAGAGAGAGCACGTGGCGGGTGGAGGGACAGAGGGTGGCGGGTTAGGCTGACACCCCAACCTCTCCTCCACTCCTCTCACCCCTCCCCTCCCCACCTCTCCCCTCCCCTTTCCTCCCTCTTCCCCTCCCCCCTCAGCCCCAGCAGCCAACCTCCCAACTCACCTTCATTCTTGGTGCTTTTGAGGGGCTCCTCCCGCGCTTCCTCCTCGCCCCCCTCCTCCTCCTCGCCCTCCGCGTAGGGGCGCTTCTCGTCGGCACACTTGTTCCGCGGTGGCCACGTCATCTTGTTCTCCTTCTTGAGGCGCCGGCGCGCGTTGGCGAACCAGGTGGACACCTGCGTGAGGGTCATCTTGGTGATGATGGCCAGCATGATCTTCTCGCCCTTGGTGGGGTAGGGGTTCTTGCGGTGCTCCTGCAGCCAGGCCTTGAGCGTGCTCGTGGTCTCGCGCGTGGCGTTCTTCCGCCGCGTGCTGCTGTCCATGGTCCCGTACCTGGAGACAGGCTCTGCCATGGGCGCAGGCTGGGGCCCTCTGCGCCAGGGGCGCCCAGCGGTCGCGGTTGGGGGCTGGGGTGGGGGTGGGGAGGGCAGCCCGGGGACCCTGGGGAGGGCGTGGCTTCCCCTTCCTGGGGTTGTTAGAAGAATCCGGTCAGACCCAGGCTCCAGCCAGGCACAACTGCTTATGGGTAGTGCCTTGCCTTTTGTGGCCCGAAGAGGAAGGAAGATAATCCTTGTATCTGATTAAACTTACAGGGAGCCTGGGCTGCTTCTCAGGCCCAGAGGTCACAGCCTCTGTCCCTGTACAGAGACATTTCCTCCAATTCCTGTATGGGGGCTTCTCTCCTACACCTTTGACCCCCAAGCCATAACAAGATATCATAGAGATGTGAACCTCACGCCACTATGCAATGCCTGTGAGTAAAGGGGTTATTATTGCCCATGGGGAGAAAGGGCCCAGGGGGCCCAAGTGGACTTTCTTTGGTTAAATTTGTAATGCTTGTCCCATGGAAGACGGAGTGTGCTGTCCCAATGGGCATAGGGGCTCTCCTCTCCGGTCCTCGCTACAGGGAGTGGCGACCCAGGCTGTGCTTGGGGTGGAGGAAGGTGCCCAAGGCCAGCGTGGAGCCTGCCCCAGTGTACTGGGCCTTCCAGACATGACTTCAGCACAGCAGGGACGCCTGGAGTCCAGACAGCGTGGGGGGTGAGGTTGGGGGAAATCAGGCCCGATTTTAAGCACCAGGCTGAGGTCAGGCCATAGGCTCACCGGGAGGCCAGACCAGAGTCCGGTCAGGCCCGACGTGATGGGAGGAATGTCCCTCTTCCTGCCTGCCCACCTCTGAGAAGGGACGTGTGGTGGTGGGGTTGGTGACTGACAGTGCAGAAGGCCGCTTGGGCAGCAGGGAGCACAGAAGGGTTGGGTGGCCCACCTGTCATAGGGGTACTGGCCCAGGGCCGGCTCGTAGGGGTAGTAGGCAGCGGTGGGTGTGAGGCCAGCGTGTGCAGATCCTGTCCCGTCCTTGGAGTCAAAGCTGTTCTGTAGGAGCCAGGAGTAGGAGGTTGCACCTTCCGGGAGGCCACCTAGCTCAAGGCGCTCCCCTAGGCCCCCTGGCTGCGACACCCTTGGGGCAGGCCCATGGGGAGCCCTACCCCGCTCCCTCCCCTGTGGCCCCAGACTCTCTTGCAGCCCCCATAGAGAAGGAGCCCGATTCCTGCCAGCTGTAGAACCCGGCCCCCAAAGGTGGAGTGAGGACCCAGAGCTGGGGGGTGGGAGCAGGTATGGAGGGTAGGAAGACAATGGACGGGGAAAGGGAAGAGGGGAGGAGAACTGGGGGTCTGCCTAGGGTGGGGGAGGACGAGGAACCTGGTAAGAAAAGGGGGAAGGAGGCGAATTGGTGAATGGACTGGGGGGGAGGCAAAAAGGGGGTGGGGGGAGGGGGGAGGGAGGGCAGAGCCGGAGGGTGCGGGAGGGGAGGTGGTGAGGAGGAAGAGGACCAGGGAGGTGACAGGGATACCCCCAGGGGCCTGGGGGAAAAGGAGGAGGGAGACCCATGTGGCCTAAGAGGGAGGGGGAGGAACGGGTGGGGGAGGGGGGAGGGGCGGAGTGAGCAGGCTCAGACAGAGTCAGGGATCTCAGAATTTAACAGGGAACTGGAAATAATGAATTAAACACCCAGGACGCCCTGGCGGGTCACCCCGAACGCTGGGGGCGGGGGCTCCGAGGCGCCAGGCCAGGAGGCACAGGGTGGAGTCAGAGCGCGCTCCCCCACCCTGCGTGCCAGACGCGCATTCTGAGGCTAGAGTAGGTTTAGCAGTGCAGGGTCGGGCGGGGCGGGAGGTCTGGGATGCCGCTTACCAGCGAGTAGAAGGCGGAAGCCTCGGAGCCATAGGTCACGTAGTTGCCATAGCCCTGCGAGCCGCCATAGGGGGCCCCGTACACGCCGAGCGCCGCGGCCGAGTTGAGCTCGTGGCGCGCGGTGGCCAGCAGCCGGCTCTCGTAGACCGGGCAGTAGACCGGCGCCTGGGCCGAGGCGGCGGGCCCAGAGTCGGCCAGCGTGCGGCCACCCGACTCGCAGCACGTGCTCAGGGAGTTGGTGGTCATCAGGAACTGCGGGGAGACGCCGCGAGGAAGGCGGGCGCCAGGCTTGAGGCTGGGGCCCTGCGCCTTCCCCACCCCGTGCGCAGCCCACGTGGCCATGCCAAGAGTCCCCGGGGCCTCCCGCCGTGGGCGCCAGACCGCGGGTCCCTTCCTGTGAACCTGTGCGCGCCAGGCCTCCCCCGACACGTGGGGCCAGCCCGGGCCTTCACACCTTCCCGGGAGGGTTCCCAAGGCCTTTCACGCCATTCTCGCGCTGGGTCTGCTCGGCCCAAAAGCCCGCCGCGTTCCCGGGCTCCCCCGGGGAGCAGCCTCAGAGCCCAGCGGTTTGAACAGCGGGGGGAGCGCAGCATGCGGCCCGTCCGTCGGGTTCTCAGCGCCTGTCTCCCCAGTAGGCTCGGGCGGGCCGGCCGGATGGGCACAGGGGCGCGCGGCACAGGCCCTGCTGTCTGGGGGCCACGTGGGGTTGTAGGGCTGCGTCCCCGAGGCCCTCGCGGGGCTCCCCTTACCTGGGGAGCGGAGGAGTAGGGGTATCCGAACTGCGGGTAGGACATGGCGGGCGCGGCGCAGGGCTAGCCCGCCGGGCCGCAGGGTCCTGCGCGGGGGCTGGCGAGGCGCGGCCACTGCTCCGGGCTGCGGGCTTCTGGGCGCTGCGAGAGCGAAGCAGAAGAGCCGGTTAATTCATCCGCAGGCTCCGCAAACTTTTCTACCTGGGTGGCGGAGCGCGCCGCGGGGGCCACAGCGATTCTTTTAGCTTCGCGTTCCGGAGCCTGGAAGGGGCTCTGGGACCGACCGGCCTCGCAGCGGCGACAGAAATACATATTTTGCAAAAAAGAAAAAAAAAAAGCGAG